>JAKSZP010010916.1:0-83843 GCA_022478985.1 Massospora cicadina | reverse complement strand
ATATGGGGAACAGCATTTCCTGTTGATTAGTATTCACCCTCTTTGAAATACTCATAAACTCTTCATAGGAAGAGGAGTTCTCTCTAGAATTATTCATAGTAGTGAAATTATGTTTTTACAAAGAGCCTTGGAAGTAAACCTGGCAGAAAGCACCACTTGTTGAATTTTACACTGAAATTCAAGTTCAGATACTTTAAAGTGTCAATTTTTTTTAATTAAATGTCTATCATCATCTTAGTGAGATTTCTCGCTAAGGAATGAAAAAATAATTTCAACTTATTAGGTTGAATTAAAACAGATCTTTATTCAAGATATTTTTATTATTTAAAATCAGGAATATTTATAGGGTGTGATTTAGTAGGTTTTCAAAGTGATCAACGTGGCACTGATGAGGAAAGATCTTTATCAAAAACAGATGATTGGAGATGTCCTTGTTTATAAGAATAGCTCCTATCATACATGTTCTGATTATCAAAGGTTTTGATTTTTTGATGTAACCTTGGGAAAGTAAATTCTGTTTTAGACAATGGGAAATCTCTTAGATTGGATGAGGAATCATTGAACTTAGAGGGTAAATCATCAGACCCAAATTTAGGAGAATTAGTGTGAGATTTGGAATTATTAGTGGAATTTCTGACACACATGTAAACAGTTTTGGGTGTATATATGGAACGCACTTTAAAGTTGTGTTGGACCACTCCTTGTTGCACTGGCTACATAATTTGTGAGAACCAGAAGGAAAAATGGCTCAATGGGAATTGAAGCTACAGGCTTACAAATATAAGATAACTCACTAAGTGGGAGCTTCTCGTCAGAATGTGGATTGCTTATCAAGTAACCAATAATCCAAGTGGTATACCAGCATGTGGGTGAGCCATTTTAGAGTATGGTCAAAGGGTAATTGGGAATGAGTCCCAAGAAATCCAAGGTGAGCTTTGGAAAGTGATGAAAAACCGAG
This sequence comes from Massospora cicadina, assembly GCA_022478985.1. Taxonomy (NCBI): domain Eukaryota; kingdom Fungi; phylum Entomophthoromycota; class Entomophthoromycetes; order Entomophthorales; family Entomophthoraceae; genus Massospora; species Massospora cicadina. The sequence goes on along the minus strand of JAKSZP010010916.1, from coordinate 82,885 downwards.
ACCATAGATGGACAAGTTTTTAAGATGATAGACAGAAAGATGACTATTCCCAATACCATCAGAAAGAGCAGCAATCGTTCAAGCTGCACATAAGGTTGTTGGGTATGAAGGCCTAAGGAAAATGACCGATCACATAAGCCAGTACTAATATTAGGAGTCTATCAGCTTTGATGTAGCAGATTACCTTACTTGTTGTGTGTAGTGCCAGTTTCACAAGCCTCACAAGAATATGACTGAATATCAACTGGACTGCCCTGGATTTGCTTGGCATACGGTTTCCATCAATGTGATAGGACCATTAACCATGAGTACTGGGGGAGTCAAATACATCATAATTGCAATCAACCATCTGACTAGATGGGTCAAGATAAGGCCCTGGCGAAAATGGATGCTACAAGCACTGTAAGGTTTATCCTAGATAAAGTAGTATACTGCAATTGATGCCTGCAAGTCTTAGTGAGTGACAAAGGAACAAATTTAACATCTCAAATAATCCTGAAATTGAATGAGATAATGGTGATCTGGGGAGTTATAACAGTACCTTACCACCTAAGCTGAATGGACTGGTAGAACGAGTAAATGGAATGCTGGCCACAACTCTAAAGAATCTTATTGCAGGGAGAACTTCTGCATGAGTAAAGCACCTCAGTTTGTTGAAGTTTGCATAAAATATAAATTATCATATGGCGACAGGAAAAATGCCATTTGAGTTACTATATGGAAGGAAAGCTGCGTTATTGCTGATTCTATATTTGGTGGTTGAACCAACATTGGGGATTAGTGAAAAGCAGTACCTAATTCAATTGTTGAATATCCTGATCAAGATGCAATTGCATGCATTTGATACAACCTTGAAGAAAAGGAGCAAGGCAAAAACAATGAACAATAAGAACCAACTGGCTTTAGCAGAATACCGAGTAGATATAAAAGTTGACATATACTTGGTTTTGGGCGACAAAACAAGCTAAAAGCATTGTGGTTGGGTCCATTCAAGATTATCACCAAGATGGCGATGGACGCCTATTCCACCAATAACCTCTTGGATGGAAAGATTGTTAATCAGTCCCATGCTAATTATCTGGAGCAGTGGATTAGAGAAAAAGTAAAAAGAGTGTTCCCAAAGGACCGCTAAACCATTAAGATGATTATGTCCTGACAGTTTTTGATCAAGTCCTAAAAAAGGACTGCTGAACCAAAATAAATGGCTAAGACTTAAAACAAGACTTTGAACCATGAAAACTGGTAGGTCAGAGTAAACTAGTAACCAATTTAAAAAAATGGACCGCTGAACCAAGTGAAGGTCATGTCCCATATAATAAGAAATATATACATAAATTTCATATATTTTTAAGTTTTCTTATTGGTTATACTTGATCCAGGGATGATTCCACCTATGTTGCCTCTTGAGGGAGGACGTATAATAGTAGGGGTGAAAAAATCATCAAAATCTATGTGAGATTGGACGCTAGCAAGGGCTAGACCAACTTGAAGCCAAGTTCATTGAATAGAGGCTGTACTCTGTGAGAATACAATGAGGGGAAGAGAAATATAGATTTCAGTACTTGCCAATTGCAATATCCCAGATTGGGGAGGGAAGCAACAGAACAAGAAGTAGTCAGCAAATAGCCTTGAGTAATCCTGATATGGCACTGGAGCCAGAGATTAGACTTGAGTGCTTTCCAACAGTACTTTATCATTAACGTTGGACATGTGAGCTGGCAATGTGAAAGGGATACTAGGTCAGTTGCCAAATCATTCCCCCAATAAGAGCCTTAAGGGGGAGTTACCAATGAGAAGTGCCAGATAGAGATAGCCATGTGTCAGAATTGCAGATGACCACATAATCCAACCCTTTGGCCAAATATGAGATTTGATGATTAGGTTATAATCGTAGAGGGTTGGCAATAGTGGCTGACTGATGAGAATATCATCAGGCAGAATCCCCAATGATATTAGAAGTTACTGACTATAAATTATTGTTAGGCATCATCCTCAATGATATTTGAGGCTGCCAACAGATGATGATTTTGTCAGGAATCATCCCTGATGATATTTGAGGCTGCTGACAGATTATTTTCGTTAGGAACCATCCCTGATGATACTTGAAACCACCAGCAGATGATAATTTAATTGGGCATCATCCCCGATGAAATTAAGCATTAATTTGATATTGGGTAATCCCTTATAGTCAAATTATAAGGAATTGTTCAGAGCGGAATGGATTGGAGTTGTCATATACTAAAACGTTCAAGTGCTAAAGAAAAATTAGAATTGTCATTGGCCAAAACAATCAGTTTTGTGTACCTAATACCAATTTTTTGGTCCACCAAACGCCCAAGGATTACGCTGCATAAAAAACCCAAGGGAACAGTACCTGACAAGATTTGGTGCCTAACACTAAGGGTCAAAACCAGTATAGATGCACAGTTATTCTCATTGGACAGTGAAAAGTTGTGTGCTGATTCTAACTATAAAACCCCCAAATAATTTTTTAATAAAAAAGGATTCAAACTGATATTAGCTTAAGTTGTTTAAACATTAGTTGTTTCTAAACATTACTCTTAAGAGAAGAGTGCAAGGATCAGATATCCTTAGGATTAGCAATATCAAAATCTCCTCTTGGCTCTGCGAGAAGGGAATAAGAAAAGTGTTCCCTACCAGCATAAAAGTATCTTCAAGAGTAAGAAGCACCAGTTTAGCGTTGGACTTACTCTCAACGTGGCTTTTGGGCAATTAACTATAATAACAGTAAAACTACTATTGCCCCAGTCTAACAATCTCATATAATTAATCAACTCCAGGATCCACAAATCTGTGCAGTTGAAATTCAGGGCTAAAAGAGAGCTACAAAGCCCAATATCTTAACATTGGTGCTCACTAAAGGGGGTAGCTGAGTTGTTGAAAGCCAATTTAAAATAATGATGTCTTTTAAGGAAGAGCTTCAAATGCTCTGGGCAGAACTACAGGCCATCAATGAGAATGTGCTCAGCTTGGCATCTTAGTCCGATGTTAGTACATTGGAGGAGTGTATGATCAAGGCATAGTAGACGTAAGAACAGTTAGGAATAGTTAATGATTTATGCGGAAAAGTTGCCTCTTTAAAGCGGAAAGAGGGAGAACTCATCAATGATTTTATTTCAGAAAACTGAACAGGAAGCGGATTGAGAATGCATCTGACAGTTTTGTAAAGAGATGGCGAAAATGACCAAGAATATCGAGGAGTTGGAGAAACAATGTGATTGCAAACAATTTGAGGTGAATGATGCTGAAGCAAAGGCATGTGAAATGCTAAGCAATAAGACCTCTCCACCCCAAAAAATGCCTAAACCATTTGCTGGTGTGTCAGAAATGACCATAATGTCACTCCTATGGCTTTTTGAGTAGCTGGGTCAGGATCTCCTATTAGCAGAACAACTGAGGAATTTTGAAATATGCCAAAATTGCCCACCTTTCACCAGGATAACGCCCCAGCATTCTTCCGCTTATTTGAGATGACCATGTTCAGCTATGCGGACTGACAAAAAGCAGTAACCATAATGAACTGCCTTAGAACAGACTGCCAAAATCTGGTGCTTCCTCACCTCAATGGGGACAATTGGCTTTACGCAGAAGCCAAAGCCACCATTACATTGGATTTTGGAAGCCCTACTCGGATGTCATATTGCAAACAAGAGTTCATGGGTATCCAATTCCTCAAAGATGAGACTTTGGCTAGTTTCGCTGACCTTTTTTCTAAGAAACTCAGATCTTGGCAGGGGCAAAAGTGCTAGATGATTTTGATGCATGAATAGCCATGCAGGTGGTACTTCAGCCCTACCACAAATTGCACCAGATTATGGCATCAGCACTAATAACCAAAATAATGACCTCACTGATGGTAGACAATCTGAAGATGTTGGGAGCAACTTTTGATGCACCCAATTAATCTTATAACGAAATTCCAACTGAGGATGTTCACACTTTGATGGAATTAAAAGCTGATATTTTAGAAAACGTTGAAAAAGTAGTTATTCAGCAGAATCAAGTTATGAAAGGGAAAACCCCTCAATGGATCCAAGTGGAAGAATAGATCAACTAGCCACTATTGGAAAGATGGAACGATGTGACAATTTGCCACAAAAAATTGGTAGAAGAAATCACAACAATTTGTAAATGTTGTGATTCCTCAAGAGGAGGATGAATTGCCCAAAATTTGGGAAAAGGCCTTGCAGTCTAGATGCAAAACTATCTAGCACTGCAAGAGATCCTGTTTCGCCAGTTTCTATATTGAATAAAGCCGTTAGCAGGACCAGCTTGGGTTGCAACTGGGTCCATCGTGAGAAGCCCCAAGGCATTAGATGAGATCAGAAATGTGAGGCGATTAATCCAGAAAATAGCGGATGAAGTTGGTTGAACTTAAATAAGTCATTTAATGAACAAATGCAAGTAATGCCAAGGATAGTATCTGATCCAGATGACTTTAGCAAAGAAAAACGTTACCAAGCTAATCTGTGCAAATAATGGATCATTTAACTATCTATTAGCAGATTTAATCAAACATTCAAATTGGAAATTAAAGCTGAGAAATAGGATCAAGTTTAGATTAATTTGGATAGAGAAAAATGTATCCATTGTCAAGAAATAGGATCAGATCCTGATGAATTTGGATTAAGAAAACTCCATATGAACTGTTATATGGGTGGAAAGCTGCATTACCGCTAATATTGTATTCAGCAGTAGAACCATCTTTGGTGATGAGTGCAAACAATATCTATCCAACTGGCCAATATCCTGATTAAATTACAATCTTGGGCATTCAAAATGACAATGAAAAATTAAAAAAAAAAAAAGTAGGATGCCTATGGATGGGGCCATTAGAAATTATCAAGTCAGCAAATGATGCCTATACAATTGAATATTGAAGATGGTTAAATAGGCAATAGGTCCACACAAAATACTTAAAGTATTGGGCTTAAGAAAAAAATATGTAAATATAAAAAAATAAAAGATAAAAAAATAAAAAGATACATAAAAAATAAAAAAGTAAAAATTATTAAAAAATGTTTCTAATTTGAGCAGTGATGCATCAAGTGAAATTCCCATCTACTGAGCATGGAGGAAGGGATAAATTAACAGGCATGAGTCCCAAGCATCAGCAGGATCAGAAAGGGCTGAAACTAGGTCCGCCAGAATAGTCCCTATCAACGAGATGTTGAGACCCATCCTGGGGTTGGTACAGGTGGCAAGAGTGCCAGCGGAACCCATCCTGGGTTTTGTACAGGTGGCAAGAGTGCCAACAACCTGTCTGGGGTTTATACAGGTGGACCAGTTGATCTCTTGCAACTGATGCAAAGATGGGACTGGCGTGGCATGATGTCATGGGAACCGCACTTGAGAAGAGGTGGCAACGGGGTAGAAATCAAGGATACAAAGTCATTGAACTGAGCATAGTATATGGGCATTGAGTGCGGACAGAGCTGCACTATGTTGAGGACATATAAATATGACAAACTAAATATGAGCTCCAGCTGAGGTGGCTTCCATTCCCAAGAGTTCTATCTTCCATTGGATATCTGGTCAAGAAGGGGGATGTGTCAGAATTGCAGATGACCACATAATCCAACCCTTTGACCAAATATGAGATTTTGACAATTAGGTTATAATTGTAGAGGGTTGGCAAAAGTGGCTGACTGATGAGAATATCATCGGGCATAATTCCCAAAATATTAGAAGTTGCTAACTATGAATTATTGTTGGGCGTCATCCCTGATGATAAGTCAGGCCGCCGACAGATGATAATTTTTTCAGTAATCTTCCCCAATGATATTTGAGGCCACTGACAGATGATAATTTTGTCAGGAAACATCCCCAATGATACTTGAGGCTGCCAACAGATGATAATTTTTTTTGGGCATCATCCCCAATGAAATTAAGCTATAATTCAATATTGGGATACTCCCCAATAGTTGAATTATAGGTAATCATTCAGAGTGGAATGAATTGTAGTCATCAGATAATACCAAAACGTTCAAACGCAAGAGGAAGAGTGGAATCATCATCACCAAAACAATTGGTTTCATGTACCTAATACCAATTGTTTGGTCCACTTAATGCCCAAGGATTACGCTGCCTAAAACCCAAGGGAACAGTTCCTGACAAGATTTGGTGCCTAACCCTAAGGGTCAAAACCAGTATAGGAGCACAAATATTCTCATTGAACATCTGAAAAGTTGTGTGCCAATTCTAACTATAAAAACCCTAAATAATTCCCTAATAAAAGAAGATTAAAAATGATATTAGCTTAAGTTGTTTAAATATTGGTTGTTTTTTAAAAATTACTCTTAAGAGAAGAGTGAAAGGATCAGATATCCTTAGGATTAGCAATATCAAAATCTCCACTTTCTCTGCGAGAAGATAATAGGAAAAGTGTTCCCTACCAGCATAAAAGTATCTTCAAGAGGAAGAAGCACCAGCTTAGCGTTGGACTTTACTCTCAACGTGGCTTTTGGGCAATCAAATTAATAATAATAGTCTTCACACTATTATTGCCCCAGTATAACAATCTCATTTAAATAATAGGCCAGGATCCACGAATCTGTGCAGTTGAAATCCAGGGCTAAAAGTGAGCTACAAAGCCCAAGATTTTAACACCATGCAAGGAGCAGATGGTATCCAGAAGATGTTGACTACAAGCTTCTTGGATTTGAAAACAGAATTAATGATAAAGTTTGGTGGGGCTGGAAGCTTTGTGGCCCAACTTCAAAGAACTTGACCTGAAAGATGAAGGCATAGGCTGCAACGTTTTGATTTAGGATGTTTGTGAGATTGGAGGGATTATTTAAGTCCTGGGGAATGTCCCCTGGGTGTTGATCAGGCCATTTTTTGGTTCCCAAGTAAGAAGGCACCAAAGAGGATGGCAGTACCCCTCGTTACTCAGGGCGATCTTGCTCACATAGTAGACAAGCGCTGGGTAACAGATCTTCCACTTCAGATTCCACCCCCAGTACCCACACTCACCTTGGCAGAACTGTTACAGGGAATCAGCGAAATCTGCACTGAGATTGTCAAATCGAAATCAATTGGAACTAATTTGATGTTAATCTGCCCGATGTTTGGATCTCAAATGGCCAGAAAGGTATGAAGACTGATTTATTGGCTGGAATGCCTGGTAGTTTCAATTTGATTAACATGCCAATTGAACTAATCACTTCCCTACCAAAGTTGTTGGGGATCATCCTTGACAGGCAGGCTACAGCATCAGACATCTTAATAAGGGTTTGAAGTCCCCTGTTGACAATTTAGGCGTTGCGGCTGATGAGATGCCACTGACCAAACAAACAGCCCAGCAACTGAGCACAGGAGGGTTGGGCGTCCCAAACCTGTTCCCAACCAAATGGACCCACCCCAATGTGGGGTAGCCTTGGGGGATTCCCACCACTCATCGGGCCAAACACTGTTATGCCAACCATCAGAAACATAGCTGAGCCTCAGTTTGGACGTTTGAGGTCAAACTAATAGCAACTCAGCCCACCGCCAAATTTTTTGATGTTGGTTCCCAGGGAACTAACCCGCCCATTCCCAAATAATTTGCTGGTTAGGTCGAAATTAAGGGTCCCAATCCTGGCTTGTCACTACCCCAATCAACCACTATTTAATCAGTTGCATTGCACTGAGAAAATTTTTGTCAATTTTCTTCCTTTCCTTTCAATAACATTTTGCCCAAAAAACCCAATCTATTTTTTTATTGTATTGCTCCTTCTGGCTGCATCCCTGATGGCATTTCCCTGGTGGCCTGTCAGTCCATATACTGGATGGGCTCTATAAGTACTTATGGTCACTATGGCCCATCCATCGTTGATTGGATTCATTGAGTCAAATATTTTTAGCACTACAACCCTGCTATCATAACTTCCGACAACAGTACATGGGGATCTTGTGGCCTTACTGTTAGATTTTGATGGTTGACTCAAAAAATAAACCCTTTGAGAAAACCAACAATGCTGATAGATTACTTCCATTGATGGATCCTTTGATCCTCCCAATTCATCTGCATAATCTGATAAATCAGATTCACCTCATAACTGCTTAATTTCATCTGAGAAGCGCAATTATTTTAGCTAATAAAAGCTATGATAATATTATATTATGGCCAATTATGGGTACACTAGGGTGCAAAGTGGTCCCACGGCATAGATTAAATTGCACCTCCTAAATTAGTGCATTAATCTTAATGCACTAAGGCAGAAGTTGGGTTTGATTAATGAAATCAATGATTAAGCACTTAAACATAGATGTCCCAATTATGGGCATACTTAGTGCTATTGAGAGGCCTGCCAACATCCCAAATTGGGGTATGTCATCTTTTATGATCATATTTTTTATTCCCCATTTATTGTTAGATGTCGAGTTATGATGTAGCTCTAATTGGGAAGATTTTGATGTTGAGTTCAAAACCCAAAGTCATCCTGATTATGAGAGTAAAATTGCCTCCAATCAGGCTGAAACAATTGTTATTTTTAGTCAATTCATGGGCCAAATTGACTTGAGGATTTTTTATAATTATTGCCATGACCAGCAGAGGATTAGCATATTATGAATGAACTCATCTAATAGATGAGTTTGGCCAGAAGATGCCCAAGAGGTTTATAATACCAGCGCCTGGACAATTAATAAAATCATCAATTAATCATCATTTACTATTTTATTGAGCATTAATATCTACTGTCACTTAGTTTATTAATTTTTATCCACCTGTCATCTGTCTGATATTTGTATCTGTTGCCATTACATCTATATTAGATAGTTGTGTGTATTTATTCTTCCCAAAGAGAAGTACATAGTTGCCTGCCAGAGAAGTAGTCCCAATTATAGAGGAATAATTTCCTAATTTTGTACAAAGACAGAAGGTCTTGTAATTGTTGGTGCCAGTAGACTTAAGAACGGTGAGCATACCAGAGTTACTTGGCTATTATTGAGGATTATCAGAGAATCTACTTCCCAATTATGAGCAAGAGTTTCATTTGAAAAGTGAGTTTATATCCTCGATTTCATTGTTAAGTTATTTTAGCTTGCACCATTGGCTGAAAACTTAACACTTACATCCACCAACTGCAAGCAAGAATTTGTCTCCTTATCTCCCTGGTCAAAATGACCCCATATGCAGATGAACTCATTGAAACTATTTCTGTTATCCCACCACCTGCAGCAAAGCCCTCTGGATCTGGGATAGGCTCATTGTTGTTCATCGTCAGGATTATACTCACTGTTGTTCTACATCAACAATTTGTCATTTTGCAATGCCTGGCTCCATATAACATTGTTCAGTTGGCATAGCCTCTGGCATTCTAGCTTGCTTTTTGGGTGCTTATGCATCCTGACTGGCAGGCAGGTCTAGACTTCTTCTGCCATTTCCATGACAGATTCAGAGCTATGGAAAGAGCCTTGGTCACAGGTCCTCAATTCTGCATAGGGATCTTGAAAGGCTCATAATTTCAGATGGCCAGTTCAGTTGAAAGAACAGCTGGTTTATAAAATTGGCTGAGTCAAAAAAGGAACTCTGAAAACAATATAATTCCAGCGAGAAATTATTTATCAATATCAGATGGCATTGCTTCAGGAGGGTTGACAGTGATAGTTGGAGTACTTATGAAAGGAGCAAAATACAGGAGATTATTGGAATTCAATTCAGTAATTGATGACAGAGGGAGAATTGAGAAAAATTCATTTGATACAGTTGCTACTCTAGTTTTATTGGGGTTGGATACCATTTCTGGTGGTTCTGCAGAAGGACTGCCTATGGGTGCTTGACTGGGAGTATGCGTTCTGAGGGACCATAGAAGATATTTCACTCGCAGATCAATTCATCAAGCGGAAGATTCAAGCATCTTTATCAGACAGACCGTCAAGATATTTCTGGTACCAAGATTCTAAATTGACATATGCGCTGGATGAGAGGGGGATGTCAGACTTTTATAATTGTTAATATTATTCACTTTGATATTAATTAAGCTCTTTTTTTGGAAAAATTAGTCTCAAAATTAACAAGATAAGCTCTTCAAAAGATGTAAGAATGAATGAGCAATAAAGTTATTAAGAGAAAAAAACAAGAGCAAATATAATAGATCATTCTTAATTTTGCTGCAAGACATACATTGACAGTAGTAACCTCCTGTCAAGGATGAAAAGGGAGTTTAAGAAATCAAGGATGCTGAATAAAGATCCTGAATATGACAATGGGTCATATGTCTTGACTAGGTGGAAAACCAGCTTTCTGGGACCATGATTATCACAAGTAAATTGATTATCTCAACACAACAGTGGGTTGTGAGGACCATGCTCTGAGGAGGCAGTAGTGAGGAGAAAAATGAAGAGAATCATATGCTGAAGGATGTCCTGATCAGCGTTGATTGCAGCTTGGCTGTGCTAACTAGAAACCGAGAAAATTTGACCTGTTATGAGGTGGCATTCTCCTGTCCCAATCCTATTTTTGCTAGAAATCTAAGCAAGAGGGGGATATTGTTCGGATTTTTGCCCACCTTTCCAGCTTCCTAGGTTACTTGTTGGATTTCTAGGGGATAAGTCCCTATGGCATGTTGTTTTGGATATTGGTGACCCCAAAATCAGGTTAATAATGTTTGTGGGATTTTAGGTAATTTGCTGGGTTTTATCTGTCAGGGATCAATCTGGGTGTATGCTTATAATCTCCAGGCAGTAATGATGACAAAATTGGAGCATTTGACAGGTGATCATTGATTAACTATCAGGTTACTAATTGTGATTGGTTGGGTTTCATCACTGATTAAATGGGGATCTGAGTATCAGTTGTGAGGCAAGTCATGTCGCCTGCAACTAGCAAATCAATCTTTTGGTTTGCAACTTTCCATAATGGATAAAGAGTCCCATTATCTAAGCTGTCATTTGCTAAAAATGGTTGGTTTGATGTGATTGAGCAGGAAACCTCAGGGCACATTCTCTTGATCTCTCCGTTTTAGGTCTCAAGTATGTCTGATGGAGGAATTCTAACCAGATGAAAAAGACCATCGCTGGTGAGACATCAAAGGGAAGTTCAATGGCAATGACAGCCGTTTCAAAGCTGAGGTGCCAACCAAGGAGTTGAGCTCCGAATTCACTCTATAAATTCCCTAATAATTTACACTAATAAAAAACATTAAGTTCAAACAATAAATTCAAACAATGAGATAAAGATCAATGATTGTTTTAGTTCTAAACATCTTCAGGAAAATTAATATTGCTGAAGTATAATAATTGTGGACTTTTTTGACATATTCTGAGTAAAGATTGAGAATCTATAGGAAAAAAGAAGACCTTAGACATGAATCTCTGCAGACTCAGTGTGATGAGAAGAAAGGACAGAAAACTCTGAATCTGAGAGTAGCTTAAGTTATCCTGAACAGGGAAGAAGTCCCTATAATTGAAGTAATCAGTATTTTGTGCATTATCACAAGTATAGCGCTGGACAATATCAGGCTTATATATCAACTATGGATAATAGTCATTATACTATTATTGGTTAACTATCAACCACATCAAACAATGCGAATAGTGCACATATAGAACTTGTGCAGTTAACAGTTGGGAGATATCAATTGGTGAATAACCTAAAATTGTAACATTTGATATTCACGAAAATAGTATCCAATTATAAATATTTAACAAGGATTATCCACAAAAAGAGTGAATCTAGGAGAGTATCAAAGTACAATTTGTGAACTGATGAGAGAGAATTGGCTGCAAGTTGTTCATGAGATGTTCACTAAAATAGTTTCATTGGGGTTATTAGCATTTCTGGTAGTTCAGTGGAAGGACTACCTATGTATGCATGGATTGGAGTTTAGGTCCTAGGGGGACCTTAAAAGTTATTTATTTTTGCATAATGATTCATCAACAGTAAGAGCTGGGCATCTTCATCAGAAAGACTGTTGATATATTGCTGGTACTTAAAATTTTAGATTTGACATATGAGCTGGATGAGAGGGAGGATGTTGGACTTTTTGTAATGGTCAACATTATCCACTTTGGATTAACTAAGCTTTAATTTCGGAGAAACTAACCTTAAAATTAATGAGATAAGCTCTTCAGAAAAAAAGGAATGAAATGAACAAAAAGCTAATATGAGAAAATAACATAGCAAATATAATTGATCATTTTTATTTTTGCTGCAAGACAGACGCTGACAGTAGTAACCTCCTGAAAAGGAAAAGAGGGAGATAAAGAAATCAAGGATGCTGAATAAAGATCCTGAATATGACAACAGGTTGTATGACCTGACCAGGGGGGAAACCAGTTTTCTGGGATCAAAATTTTTACAAGTAAATTGATTATCCCAGCTCAACAGTGAGCTGTTGAGGAACGCGTCAGAGGAGGCAAAAGCAATGAGGAAAAGGAAGAGAACCACATGATGAAGGATGTCCTGAGAAGCGTTGAGTGCAGATCACCTGTGCTCCACTTGAACTAAGAAATAATTGACCTGGTCTGAGGCGGCATTCTTTTGTACTAATTCTATTCTCGCTGGGAATATAGGCAAGAGGGGGATTTGTTGGGCTTTTTGCCTACCTTTTCAGCCTTCTTATTACCTGTGGATTGCTAGGGGATAAGACTTGATAGAAAATGAGTTGGAGACTGGTTGACCCCAATTTCAGGTTAATAATGTTTGAAGATTTTCATTAATCTATAAGGTTCAGATCCCTCAGGGATCAATCTGGGTGATTGCTTCTGATCTTGTTGGGCAGAGTTGTTAACGAAATTTAGCATTTGATAGTTGATCGTTGATTAACTATCAGGTGTACCAATTTAGATAAGCTAGGTTACAAAACCAACTTATTTGAAATTTAATTAGAAGTTGTGATATGAGTGATGCCACCTGCCAAAGCAAATGAATCAGTTGGTTCACGTCCTGAAATAATGGGAAAGAGACTCATTACCTAAGTAGGTAACTGAAAAATATTGTTGGTTTATTTAAACAGGAAACACTAGGGACACGTTTCCCAACTCTTTTCATTTCAGACCTTGAGGATGTCCAATGGAGGAATCCTAGCTCAATGGACAAGATCATTTCCAGTAGAGATGTCATAGGGAAGATAACAGCAACGCTGCCATATATTTGGATGAGGTTCCAACTGAGCAGTTGGGTGCCAAATGCCTCTATAAAGTTCCTAACAAATTATATTAATAAAAAAGGATTCTTCCATTTGGGAGATAAGTTATATTCATCTTCAGTTATTATAGTTGTGGTTACAATACTGTGGTCACTTTTGTGGTATAAAAAGTTGGGATTGAGATAACTTTTCTCTCTCATTGCAATCACTTTTTCAACTTTTTCAATTCAAGTCTGAATCTAGTTTGATAATCTCACAGAGGAGATTAGTCTGCGCCCATGTCAGGGAGCAGTTGGGCAAGTAAGGTAAGAGGAGCAGGTGGTAGGCCCGCGGCCTCAAACGTTTGAAAATACCCTGGAGAAACTGGCAGAATAGAAAAAATTTTAAAAGCTGGCGGTCACTATTTCCCCAGAAATCCTCACTTGGCAAGCATGATGCAACCAGTACATCAACACGCCGCACTCCCAGCCACTTTCATCAGTAGAATACAGAGTCCACATATTTCTGGACATCCAACAAACAGCTTTATGGGAAAAATTTTGTGGGGATGTGCACACTTTTCCCAACTGCGGTGTATGTTGCACCTCACTCCATGTCACGCGGTTGGCTGGACCTAGGTTTTGAAAACAAGGAGGCAGCAGATGAGGCTGCTGTGGTGCACGTAGTGATTGACCTCCCCAAAGGGCAATGGGTCATCGAAACTAAATGCACCAGATGGACAAAATCCAACGAAATTTTCCTCACATTTAACTTTTTGCCTACTATGGTAAAATGTGACATTTTGGAGCAACACCTGAAAGAGGGTCTCACCATATATGGCGAAATACAATCTTTTAAGATGCAATGATTTATGCTGATGCCACACCTGTGCACTGGCAAAGCCATTGCAGTTCTGACCCCAAACTGAGGAGATTGTGAAAAACCTAACCCAGATCCCACACTCCACTTTTATTAATATTGAAGGGCATACCACCCACCCTTTCCAGGTAACCGTGGACAGCGCACCCCCCATCTGCACCCACTGTGACGTGTTCAGCCATAAGGCACATTATTGCCCCACCAAGGAGGGCGTCACATTCCAAGAGCACCCCTCAGCGGCCATGGCCAGCGGAGAGGCCCACTATGAACCAAATGCAAGCACCAAAGAGGATTTCCCGTGGGGAGCATAAGGCTGCTACCTACTGGTAAAGCCTATTTCCCCGCAAGAGTGGAAGAAGGCCAAGCAGGCCCACAGGGCTGCGGCCAAGGAAGCAGCCAAAGTCGCCACCACTATCCCACACTCCTAACACCAGGAGGACATCAAAACCTTCGCAGTGGAAGCAACTTGGGAATCCATCAACCAATTAGATTGAGAAGCCCATGTCAATTGGGTCACCCAATCTGAGGATCCAATGGGGGACTCGATCTCACCCAATCTTTGCAACCAAGCTCCAGTTGAAACTGACTTGGGACCTATCCTACCTGAAAATAAATTTTTTTTGACCCACTCAATGGTGCACCAAACTCATCCACACCGCAAAAAATTCATCCGACGTTGGGGAAACAAAAAGCAAAGGCAAAAGCCAACGCGAACCTTTCTGCTAAAATCAACAAAACTACTGATAGCGTTGCTGCAAACACCTGTGCTGCTGTGAAGGCCTGTGGGGATCTAGAGGAGGCTAGTGGGCCCAGGTGCCCACCCCTCGCACCTAAGGTATGATGGGGGAAACCTTCACTTTAGGGACATTGAATATCGCCAGACTCAAGGCCTTGCCATCCCGGGCTAGGAAACTGAGTTTTTTACTTTTTTTTTTACAAAATTTACCCATGGATATCCTGGCCATCCAGGAGTCCCACTGTCCATGAGGTTCCGAGGAGGCTTTAAAAACCATGCTCCTCCCATCCCTATGCTTTTGGTCAGAGCACTGTGGGGTGCTAGATCAGAGAAACAATTTCTTCAAATTTTTATTATCAGAAACCTTCCTCAATGGCTGAGTTCTCATTGTCACTTTCTTGTGGGCTGACATGGTGCACGCTATCATCAACATTTATGCCCCAAACTGTGCATGAGAGTGTCAAAATTTTTCTCGTTGGTCAAATCCCTCCTGCTACCCCCAAACCTTTTGTAGTTGGCGACATGAACTGTTGGCTAAACACACCAACAGACTGTTGGCCTTCCTCCTCCCACGCCCCCCAGGGTCATGTAGAACTTCGTGTTCTAAAGGCCACCCTTTGGGTTAATGGATGCACTGCCATGGCAAGCCCCGCTGCTTGAAAACATGATGCACTCCCATGTCCACAATGGCCAATTAAGGTCCATGTCCTGCATTGACCTTATCCTTATGCCAGCAAAATTCCAACCCCACATTTCCCACTTCAAAACAACAAAAATGGAATTCTCCAACCACTGACTGGTCTCGATAACCTACCACATACCTGTCACAGTGGCTAAGGCCCCACATTGGTGCAAACTCCACCCCCCAAACTCGCATCACCAGGATTTTCCACTTGGGTGGAATCAGCAACTTTGGCAAAAGAGTTCATTGCACCATTTTTGCGTGGACCCCATCTCCACATGGGCAACCTTTAAAGAGGATACTATCTGCCACTCTCGCCACCTCTCCTCCAGATGCTCATGAGCCACATTGGCTGTCATTTCGCGCGCTCTGGCAGAGTTGGCACACCTGGAGTCCAATATCCCAGCTATAGGATACAGCCCTGCATGGGGCTGGAATTGGGCAGAGGCAGCCGACCACCTCAACGCGCTCAAAAGGTAACACAAACATTGGGTTTGTGTTCAGTACAGGGCCAAACGCATTACAAAGGGTGACAAGTGCACCACATATTTTTTTAAAAAATATTTTGCACCACGCCAGAGCGTGGCCTGCACATAGGTGCGAAGATTGGATGATTCCATCACGGATACACCAGCTGAAGTGGCAATCATAACACAGAAGTATTACTCTGAGTTATACCAATCTAATCCAATTCAGCCAGCTGAAGTGGTGGAATATCTCAACTGAGCCCACATCTGCACCATTTCCTGATACCCAGAAATAATGAATTTGATTACTCCAAATGAATTATGGACAGCCATCCGCGGTGCACCAAACCGGAAATTCCCAGGCCCAGATGGCATATCATATGAATTCTATAAAAAGTACTTCAAATATATATCCCCACTACTGCTTGCCTCACTTAACCAGAGCCTTTTGGAAACGCGCCTCCTACCAGGAGGACAAGAGGCCTTCACCATCACACTCTTCAAGAAAGGGGACAATCTAGACTTAGCCAACTGGCGCCCCATTTCTTTAACTAACATGGATACAAAGATTTTAACAAAAATCATGGCTAACCGTTTAGGGATTGTAGCATCTGCCACCATCTCCCCAGAACAATTTGGTTTCATACCAAAAAGGTCGATTTGGGACAACGTGCACTCTGTGGCTAATGCATGCCATTCCACAGCCTCTGGGGCACTTGTATTCTTGGACCAACAGAAGGCCTATGATAGAGTAAACTGGGAATACCTCAGAGCCTGCCTCCATCAATTCTGCTTACCCCCTCGCTTCATCAACTGGGTGATGCTGCTCACAGAATCCGCAATAATGGCAGTACGTGGCCCTGGCTTCCTAATGGAAGTAGTCCGCCCTCAAAGGGGCTTGTGACAAGGGGACCCCCTTAGACCACTCTTATACAACTTCAGCCTTGACCACTACTTTGAAACGTGAATGCCCAACTCACTGGGGTCCATGTACCAGGCCAAGCCCCAGTCAAGATGATGGCATTTGCAGATGACTGTGTGGTTGGGGTGTCTAATAATAAAGATGCAAGCGCACTTGAAGCTCTCATCTAAGAGTATTCCCAGGTAAGTAACGCTGCACTGAATGCTTCCAAAACCAAAATCATCCTCCACAGTCAGTCTCAAAACTGCTGGGCCCCTGCAACCAGTGCCCATCCTGGCCCATCTGCCCGCACACGTGCTCGCCCTCCCAGCTCACCCCACACCGCCCCACTGGTGCTCCCCTTCGTGCCACGCCCTACCATAGGGCTGGTCCACCATCTGGGAGTGTGGGTGGAGGCAGGCAGGTATGCATCAGCAGTAATGGAGAGTCATATTCTAGACAACGTGACAAAGCGCATCGCCTCCCTCAGAGCCCACCCTAATTCCCTTACTGGCAGGGTTGTTTTAGCCAACTCTATGCTCCTCTTTAAAGTCTGGTTTGGAGCCCACGCCATCCCCTTCTCCCCAAGCCTCTTCAAATCCTTGTATGCCCTGCTGCAAGGATGGCTTTGGTCATGCCGCCCTCCACCAGTATGGCTAGAGGTCATGTTTGGCCCTTATCATCATGGTGGCATGGGCCTGCTTGACTTCAGAGCCCATGCTGCCATGATATTGGGTACCTGGATTGCGGCTGTCACTGTCCCTACGCTCCCCTCCCAACTCTGATCCCACGCGGCCTGCTCCAACTTCTCCTGTGCCTTGGGGCTCAACAATTCATCGAACCCCCACTCCCTGATGAAATACCTGGCTTCACACCCATCGGCCACAGGTCCTCACAGGACTAAAACCCACTACAAACGAATCCTCCTCTCCATGCGGAGCACTGAGTGGAAAATTCATATTAGTGGACACACAGCCCAGAGAGGCCGCCCCTCTCCTCAGATCACACAAGAGGTTTAGGGGCTACCCACCCAAGATGGCGTGATCCCCACATGGCCCCATGTCCTATTCATGGTGGACTACCTGGACATGATGGACATCCCTTACTCCATAGAGACCCAAAAAACAATCTGGAAATACGCACGCCATCCTCTGTTGCAGCCTCAAATCTGCTCCCATGTGTGGCGCTGCTTGAGGAGGGTGTACCATATGACCAAGCGCTCTAACGCTTTACACTCATCCTGTGTCGTGTGTGGCCAGTATGGAACGCTGTTCCACCGCCTGGAGAAGTCTTCTACCTCTAAAGTGATATGGCGCAAAGTTCAACGTCTGCTGGGCCAGGATCAAACATATCCCTTCAGTCTGTCAAGAGATATGTTTGCTTTATCAATGGCCTCCCCCCTTCCACCCTCCCTCCGTGCTCTGGTGGTTGCAATCGCCATGCGGACTATCCACACGATTGTCTTGGATGCCATCGTAAGCTCCACTCCACCCTCCCAGAAGCTGTCCACAGATTCTGGTCTCATTTGGTGGACCACTTTCAAGCGTGGATATTTGGATACCTCCCACCGCGCTGCCAACAGCTGGTCTCCTCTTGGTTCCCAGTTTGGTTCATCAAATCAGAC
Organism: Massospora cicadina; assembly: GCA_022478985.1. Lineage (NCBI taxonomy): Eukaryota > Fungi > Entomophthoromycota > Entomophthoromycetes > Entomophthorales > Entomophthoraceae > Massospora > Massospora cicadina. Next base: position 64,523 of record JAKSZP010010916.1, on the reverse strand, counting down.
CCCTTCCTCCACACGTGTTCAATTGTGGCTACAGCCCCTTCACACGTTCCCTCCCCCTCCCCATAAGTGGAGTCCCGCTGGCAACAAGAGATAACATCGCTTCTCTGGGGTGCCTTCCCTGTTACTAAGTTTTGTATTTTTTGGGTCAAATTCCGAAGTGTCCATCCCATGGTCAGCTTTCCCCGCAATAAATTTAAAATTTAACAAAAGTAAGGATTGAGGATCCTTAGAAGAGAAGCAAACCTTAGTTGTGAATCTCCACAGACTCAGCATGAAGAGAAGAAAGGCTGGGAACCTTTGATTCTGAGAGTAGTTTTTTTACTAGAACAGGGAAGAAATCCTTAGAGTTGAAATAGTCAGTATTCTGTAGTTATCACAGATCTAGAGTTGGACCATATTGGGCTTATCTATTTAGCTATGGATTTTAGTCATCTTATTACTAATAATAACATTTAAAATTACTAAATTGAAACGTAATCATGCAAATACCAAACCTGTAAAGTAAATTTTCTGGGAGCTATTAGTTTTAATAGTTATAAAAACCCAAGATTTTAAAAATTAATGCTCACTAGACTAGCCACCAATTATCAATTTTTATACCATGTATTAAACATTTAGATAAGATAGATTTAATAAATTATTGTAATTAGCAATCAGTAAATTTACCATATATTGAACTTTTAAATAAGCTGGATTTAATGTAATAAAATTATTTTAGATGGCAATCAATAAATTTATTCATATAATAAACAATAAATTAACAGATTAGTAATATATATATAAAGACTTGATATAAGTCCTATGGCTGGTGTCAGGCAAACAGCAGGTAAAAATTAGCCAGGCTGCCAGCCTAGTGCCAGAGCACCCAAATGGTAAACCAGAATGCCAAAGGCACTACTGCTGGTATGACATATATAAAACTGGAAAGGAGATTCACTAATAACTTCCAGTGAGCCAGAATCTCGTACAGGCACATAATAGAATACCAGACAAACTCGGCCATTAACCCTGAGGGGTGTGTGAGTGTTGGCGGAAAAGGCGATTTATTTTTCAACATAAAAAACTAAACTTTGGGGAAGGTTTTTAATGGAAAATTATAAGAATAATTACCCAAAAACTTTCTCAGTGCAATGCAACTGATTAAATAGTTGTCAATTGGAGAGGAAACAAGCTGGGATAAGGTCCCTCAAGTATGGCCTAACCAGCAAATTACTTGGGAATGGGGACAGATAAGTTCACTGGAAACTGACATTATAGGAGTTGGTAGCAGGCTGTTTTGCTTTCAGTTCAACCTTGAATGCCTAAACTGAGACTCAACTGCTTTTTAGCAGTTGGTGTGATGGCATCTAGCCAGACGAGCAACGGGAATCCCCCAAGGCCATCCCACATAGGGGCAGTCCCAATTGGTTGGGAAAGGTTCAGGATGCCCAACCCACCTGTGCCAGGTCTCTGGGCCATTCATTCAGTTAAAGGCGTTGCATCAGCTGCAACGCCCAATTAGCTGGAAGGGAGCTTTATACTAACATTGATGATGTCTAATACTGTTACCTGCACGTTAGGGATAATCCCCAACGATTTTGGGAGGAGGTTAATTTTGATGATTGAGGTGTTGACCGAGTTGAAACTGTCAGCAATTCTGGCCAATGAGTCAATCTTCATTCCTGTTCAACTGTGTGGATCCCAATCATTGGTCTTGTTTCCACTCATTTTCAGACTGATCAACTTCATTTTGGCAATTTTGGTGCAAATTTCCCTGATCAGGCGTACAAGTTTGGGAGAGGTGAATGTGGGCACTGGGGGAGGGATCCAAAGAGTGAGAGCTGTTACCCAGCGCTCATCTACCACGTGGGTGAGATCACCCTGGGTGATGAGGGGTACAGCCACCCTCTTTGGAGCCTTTTTGCTTGGAAATGATAAGAGGGCCCAATCAATACATAGGGGACATTCCCCTGGACTCACATTACCCTTTACTTTTCTAAAGGAAGGGAACCACTGCTGGGAAACTGCACCAGGGCCACATTTTTGTGTGCCTTGGGTAATCTGATTGCTATGACTGTTGTGACTTTTTTTTGGGGGGGGACGGGGGCGTTGGGGTGATATTTGTGAAATGCATCAACCAACTCCATGCAGTTAGCGAAATTGTGAGCCTTAACCCAACTGTTCTTGTAAGCTGGATACCCTTTCCAAGACACAAGATACTGGACTGACCGCTAGTATTTTCAGGATGTCAAGTTGTTTTCCACCTCAGCTTCCTCCGCATCCTCTAAACAATAGGTTCAGGTTCTGCGGGAACAATCCCCTTGAATGGGGACAACAGAGACACATGGAAGATGGGATGCTGTTTCCAATGAGCTGGCAGTTTCAACTGAAAAGTGCCATTGCCCAAGTCTTCCTCCACCAGGTGGGGACCCAAATGTTTGCTTGCAAACTTTTGGGATGGACCAGCATCCGCAGATGGTGGTTTTCTAACATGACGTGAGAGCCCACCGCAATATTGTGACCCAGAAGCCGTTTGAGATCCGTGAACCATTTATAATCATTGATAGCTTTTGTGAGGTGCTCCCATACTAAGGACTGGGTTGACCGGAATGCTCAACGTGATCTGCAGCATCAGGAACCTCTGGGCATATACAAGGACCAATCAAAAGGGAGAAGTTATAACCTAACGTTGCATCATAGGGAGAAAACCCCATAGAGGCGTGAGTACCATTGTTATAGGCGAACTGGGCAAGAGGGAGGTCATCAGCCCAAGTATCCTGGGCGACCAAAGTGTAACAGCACAAATACTGTTCCAAAATTTGGTTAACCCGCTTGGTTTGCCCGTCAGAGTGGGAGTGGTAAGTGGTGGAGTGACAGAATTGATTTTTAGGATGGATAAAAGCTCATTCCAAAATTGCGCTGTAAATTGGGGTCCACGGTCACCGATGATCTCCTGTGGGGGGCCAAACATTGAGAACACATGGCGTACAAAGAGCTGAATGGTCTCTTCAGATGTGATTGTAGAAATATAGGGAATAAAATGGGAAAATTTGGTGAAGCGATCAACCACCACCATCACTGCCATAAACGCATTAGAACAGTGGAGTTGACAATAAAGTCCACAGATACTGACGTCCATGGACCCTCTGCCTGTTGTAATGGGTGCAGGAGCCCCTTCCTCCCTGAGCGGTCTAACTTTGCCTGAGCGCATGTAATGAAATTGGTGATTTAAATTATAATTTCCTTCGTTAAGCCCACCCAGTTATAGGTTCACTTTATCAGTTCAATGCATTTTTTGTTGCCTGGATGGCTGATCGTGGGAGGGTTATGATGTGCACAAAATACCTCGGCTTGTAAAAGAGGGGGAACCCAAATTTGCAACCAAAAATAGATGAGTTCTTCCACCAAGGAGTAGAGAGAGTGTTTATGATTTTGAAGGGTCAATTGCTCAAATAACTCCACCCCTTTGGGGCAGGGCATTTGGCCAGCTAAGACCTGATCAACAAGCGGGGTGTTGGGAGCAAGGGTGGTGGAAGAGATAATGGGGGGAACAATTGACAAAATTTGAGCAGCGGGAATCACAGTAATGAGGTCCACTTCTTTCAAATCTGTGAGACAGTGGGCGGGGTTTTGGCTCAGAAAATTAAGAATTACGTTAAGTGAATCTTTTACAAATTTTTATTTAAAAATGAAACTGCACAAGTCCCAATAGGTTTGGGCTTATTGATGCACCAATTTTTGAGGTTTATGGAAATACAAGAGAGCTTGGTGGTCCATGTAAACAGTTAACTCATGCTGAGCACCCTGTAACAGGTACCGCCAATGAGTCAATGCCCATGCTACAGCTACCAACTCTTTATTGTAAATGGCCCAGGATTGCTCTATAGACATAAACTTCCAGGAAAAATAGGCAACTGGATGTTCCAAGCCCTTATGCTCTTGGAGCAGCACTTCCCCTACTACCACTAAGGAGGCATTGCATGCGATGATATACAGTTTTGCAGGATCTGCGTGTTTCAGGATGTTAGGAGATTAGAACACTTCCTTGATTGACTCAAACGCCTGCTGGCAAACGGCGTCCAACAAAATTGTACGTTCTTGATGGTGAGGGGGTGGAGCGGGGCTTCCAACTGGGAAAGGGCCAGGGAAAATTTCTTTAGGAAAATAATAGTTCGAAAGAAACTCCGTAATTGTTTCTGGGTTGTTGGGGTAGGCCATTCCCAAATAGTATCCAACTTATTAGGGGGAATTGCGTAGCCATCCTTAATAATGAGGTTCCTGAGAAATGTAACTTCCTCCTTATAGAACTTACATTTGGAAGGCTTAACAAACAAGTCTGCCTTATGCAAAGCAGCCATGACCACTTTCAAGTCAATCGCATGTTGTTTGGGAGTCAGGGAGTGAACCATAATGTCATTGATATAATCAACTGTGCAAGTAAACCGGAGGTCACCCAGTTCTTTGTAAATCATATGTTGAAATGTAGCGGGGGAATTCTTCAGCCCAAAGGGCATTATGCAGAATTGGAAAATGCCTCACTTCATCCAGATCACTTTAACCATTCTTGCCTTTCCATTATCTGAATCTGATTAAAGGCATTGATGAGATCAAGTTTAGAGAACAACTGAGATTTGGTGATTGCTTGGCTAATCATCTGCTCTAAAGGCAGGGGTAGGGACATGAACTATGACTTTGTTTAAGTGTCCAAAATTCATGCAGGGATGGAGGGAACCATTGGATTTTCTAGCAAAGACAATGGGAGACGTGACTGGTGATGTACCCTTGAACAACCAACCTTTTTTCAGCATATAGTTCAACAATTGTTAAGTGCAACCTCCTCCTCTGCTGTGTGGTGATACAGTGGGCAGTTGATATTCACCAACTGTACCGTCATTTGGAATCCACAGCCAAATTTGGTGTGAGGGGAGAGATGGTCCGCCTTTTCAGAATAAAAAATACTCCAGTAGCATATCAATTCATCGGGAAAATTGTATGATTTCCCATAGGGGATACAATGGAAGTTATGGAACTATGACCTTGGGCTTTGTTGAGAGTATTAACTAAAGGGAATTCTCCCTCAGTTTATCCATTGTTAAAAGACAACGTATTTGACTCCAGATGAATCTTAACATGTTGCTGACGCCACCAACCAACTACTAAGATAACTGAGAACACCAGGTTTGGCATTGCTGAGAACCAATTGCAGAAGGTGAACTGGTGTAATGAGAATGTAACTGGTCAGAGAACCAGGTATGATGCTTGAGAGGCTGAATATGCAACCATCATTAAAGGGCCTACATCCAGGTCAAGTTCCAATTGTTGGGCCAGTTCAACGCTTATAAAGTTGCCCATAGCTCCAGTATCCACCAGGACCTCAAAGGAGACTTGATGGGACCCAACACTAATCTTCATGGGTAATAAGGAGTAAACGAAGTTCTCTTTATTGGTAGTTGTGGATGAATCCAGTGATACCAAAGAGATGGTAGTGGGGTCATGGGAAACTGCTAGGGTTGAAATGGGCACAATAGCCACGGCAACTATGGTGTGCAGATTTGACATTTTGAGTGGAACTTAGCTATTAAAACAAAGAAAATTTATTTACAACCTGGTTCAGCTGCAAAGAAGGAGCCATTGCTGCGCCAATATTAGTGAGAGAGGTGGGAATGGTTAGGAATAATGGCTGGTCGATTATGCCAGGCAAACAGCAAGTAAGAATTAGACTGGCCTGCCAGTCTAGGTGCCAGAGCACCTGAATGGCAAACCAGAATGCCAAAGGCACTGCTGCTGGTATGACAGATATGAAACTGGAAAGGAGTTTCACTAATAACTGCCAGTGAGCCAGAATATCATACAGGCACATAATAGTATATAAGACAAATATGGCCATTAACCCTGAGGGGTGTGAGTGTAGGCAGAAAAGGCGGTTTATTTTTTAACATAAAAAACTAAATTTTGGGGAACTTTTTAATGGAAAATTTAAGAAAGAAAAATTGACAGTAATTTTCTCAGTGCGATGCAACTGATTAAATAGTTGTCAATTGGAGAGGAAACAAGCTGGGATAAGGTCCCTCAAGTTCAACCTAACCCGCGAATTATTTGGGACTGGGGACAGATAAGTTCACTGGGAACTGACATTGAAGGAGTCAGTGGCAGGCCAAGTTGCTGTCAGTTCAACCTTAAATGCCTAAACTGAGACTCAACTGCATTTCCAGCAGTTGGCATTATGGCATCTAGCCCAATGAGCTACGGGAATCCCCTAAGGCCACCCCATGTAGGGGCAGTCCCAATTGGTTGGGAAAGGTTCAGGATGCCCAACCCACCTGTGCCAGGTCTCTGGGCCATTAATTCTGTTAAAGGCGTTGCATTGGCTGCAACGCCCAATTAGCTGGAAGGGAGCTTTAAACTATCATTTATGATGTTTGATACTGCTACCTCTACGTTGAGGATGATCCCCAACGATTTTGGGAGGGGGTTATTTTTGTTGATTGAGGTTTTGACTGAATTAAAACCATTGGCAATTCTGGCTAATGTGTTAATCTTTATTCCTTTTTGACTGCGTGGATCCTGATCATTGGGCTTGTTTCCACTCATTTTCGGACTGATCAACTTCATTTTGGCAATTTTGGTGCAAATTTCCCTGATCAGGCGTACAAGTTTGGGAGAGGTGAATGTGGGCACTGGGGGAAGGATCCAAAGAGGGAGAGCTGTTACCCAGCGCTCATCTATCATGTGAGCGAGATCACCCTGGGTGACGAGGGGTACAGCCACCCTCTTTGGAGCCTTTTATGCTTGGAAATGGGAATAGGGCCCAATTGACACACAGGGGATGTTCCCCTGTACTTACAACTGGTGGATATGATTTGACTTTTTTTTCCTATGGAGAGGGTATTCAGATTCCAGGTAAGTATGAGAACATAGCGTGGCAAGCATAAATATTAGAAAATCTATCATTTTTGCATAATTTGACCAATAAAATTAACAAGTTTAATAAAAAACTACCTTAGTTGATCAGTAAAATGAGTATAAAGTGACCAATAAATTTAATTTATATTTAATAAATTGTTTATTAAAGATGTTTATCATATATCCATTTTGACTAATTAAATTAACTAGATTTGGTAAAATAAATTATCTTAGATGGAGATCTATAGATTCAGTATAGATTGACCAATAAAACTAAACAAATAACTAAGATGAGGTAACATAGATCAATGTCTAAAAGTTTACTAATTTAATTACCAACAAATACTACTTAATAAAAAAATGATTAATTTTTTAACTTTTTCCATTTTACCTAAAACATTAAACCAATTAAATTAACGGAACAGTTATATATATGTATATCATAGCATATTTAAGTCAAGTTTATTTGAGATTGTAATCAGATTAGGAGTAGAGGTGAAATAATCATTCATCTAAGATTATTTATTTATAAGATGATTTCCTAAACCAAAATAAATAAATGCTACCTAATATAATCTAAATTATTAAACTGAGGCAAGCTGACCAGGGGATGGACAATACCAAAACAGAAACCCCAAAACTAAATCAACCAAAACGTGAACTGGACTCCCTAAACAGCAGTGATAAGTGTAAAAGAAATGAGAAAACAACCTACCAGGCGGCACAATGGCGAGCTTCTTATCCCACCATAGCAGAAGGGGAGGGGGATTAGGCAATTCATAATCATCATCCTTGGGATTAGCATTGAAAAGTGGATCAATGCTGATAGTAAGGGGGTTGGGGCATCCGCATGATGAGGGACAAGGTGAGGTAGATAGCAGTTAAGTCTGATAATTTGGGCCTGAATAAAGGACTCTATGAGCTTGGCAACATGGTGTTCATCTTGGATTTTTGAGTTGAGGAGTTGGGCTAATTTTGCAATGTTTGCTTTGGTGACATGTGTGGATGGGGAAATTCTGCCAGAGTAACAACACGTTTTACAGCGGTGGTGGAAGTTTCATAGTGGCGTTTGATTTCCTCTTTTGCAGTAAAAGGATAATTAAAGAAGAATAAGGGGTGGTGAAGCCCTTTTTTAAATTTAACAACTAATTTTGCCACAGCTTCACAAAGATGGCAATCTTTGGGCATGGCCACTGTGGCCTCAGCAAGCTGGTGGTCACTTTGGTATGGGATAGCATTGGGTTTGGGGACATATTGTTTGGGTGGGAGTGGGGCATCAAAGTCTGAATTCATAATAAAGGTTCTAAATCAATTTGTTTACCCAGAGGTGGGACAATTTCACCAGATTTGGTCACTTCATCCAATTAGTCCCATGTAATTTTGGTTGAATTGGATTGATTCAGTGATAGGTTGTTGTGGTTGAGGTTGGGTAAGTCAGGGGTGGGCAAAGTTTTGGATTAGTATGGGTCCAAACCTGCTCCTGATTGGTTGGCATGGGTGGAAATTGGCCAGCTTGATTTTGGGTTGCTAGATTTTCTGCTGGTTCATTGAGCGCACAACCTGGGGGGTGGGGGCAGCCAATATCTCACTCAAATATTTTTGATGTGGCCTCCTGGGTGGGGTTGGCAGTATTTGTAGGGTTTGAATTGTATTGACATGCCTTTTTGGTATGATCCAATTCATGGAGAGGGGGCAAACTGAGCAGCTTTTGTTGATGCGAAATCAAATAAATTGGTCAGGTGCAGATGGGATGTAGGCATGTGATGGGATGTGTTGGGCCATTTTCAGCTGGTGGGGGTAATGGTGTCCATTGCCCAAGGTGCTGCAAGGCGCTCAGCACCACTTGGGACAATGAATTGGAGGATGGGGTCTTTACCATAAGTGGCCATCCCTGACATCAACTTCTCATAAAGAGTTTGAGGAAGAATATGTGAGGGGAGGTTCACAAAGGTCACCAAGAGTGTGGTATCATCTGGGAGATGTGTTTGGGTGGCTGTAATGGGGGTGTTTTTGTATATTATGGCATAGCTGCTTCAGCGGCTACATCCTCTTTGGTGAGGAAGCCTATATCAAAATAGCCCTTATAAAAGCGGAAGTCTATAAATCCTGCTGGTGCAAATGTGGCAGTTGCCATCTCAATTATCTCTTTGTTGGCATATGGGAAGAGACATTCATGCTTGACACAGAAGCAAAAGTGGATAGTGGATCAAGGTAGGGCTAAAGGATGGGTGCAAGTTGGGTGGACCTGTTCAAGGTGGAGTTCTAGTTCCCTTGGAGGTACATAGCAGCCAGATGTATTTGGCATACTGACCAAGCCAGTCCATATGCGTTTGCCTGCTGGGTGGTAAATGCTTACATGTGGAGCACCGCTGCTTCACACTGGAGCAGCAGGTAGTGGATCCAAGGACATGATTTGGGAAATTGATGCAGTGAGGTGGTGGTGGAAAATTGACTTGTTGTTATTAAAATAAACTCAAAAGTGATGTTAAGCGGAAATAGTTAATTTAATCTAAATTAAATTAATTTGAATCTATCTAGCTTCTATTTACCAGCTTCATACACAGTTTAGTTAAGCTAATCCAACCATTTGTTTAAGTGATCTAACCATCACAGTTATTATTTTCTTAGAAATTAACTAGCAAACCATATGATAGTATCATATCATAACAGTGTATAAAATATTAAGAAAGTTAATAACAACCTTTAGCCATAAGGCATATAGAATGCATTAAAGTTTCGCACCATAAGGTAAAACTTGAAATCATTTTTTGCTTATATTGTGGCTTGACAAAATTTTTCTAGGTTTGTCTCAATGTTTGGAATTCAGACTGTCAAACCTTAATTCTAGTTAGTCCTATACTAGACTGAATTGATTAATCTTGATTCTAAGTTGACCTTCAGCTTTCAACTATTTTGTTCCCAGTTGGGGCAGTTCCAGTTGAAAAAATAGTTTTTGTCAATAATCTAAATAAACTGAAAATAACATAAATCTCAGGTTTGGCCTGAGCAGTAATATTCTTAATTAAAGGCAAATATTTAAAGTTTTTACTTGGGCAGTTTTCAAAGTCAGATCAGCTGATTTAAGGATTTTAATGCTTTTAATATGACTTCTATTTATAAATCCAGATATTGCTAGGTTGTTGGGAGTTGATTTCCTCTTTATCAACTTGGTTTTTTCACAATTTTGGTTTCAAGACATTGTAATGAGCTCAGATTTGTCACTTGAGGATTATAATGCTATTGAGAGCTTACATATATTTCTATGAGTGCCAATTCATTATATTTTGTTTGTTTATTCTTTTTTAGGTGCTTGACAACGTGGAATGTTCAGATTTGGCTCTCAAGTACTATGCTGCTACTAAGAGTTTGAATTTAATTCTCAAGTGTGCTAAATCATTATAGAATTAGCTTTTTCTCCTTCAACTATATAGTATTTAACTTTAGACAAATAAAAGTTTTTGAGATGTGATTCTAAATCTAATTACCATTTCCAACAATTCCCCCTGTTTGACTTGATTTGGGATTAATGTTAAGTATTTTTTAAAGATCTTTTGTTGTAACAATAATAGTTGTCCAGTTGCAATCAAAGAGTGGGTTTTTTCAGTTCCAGTAGGGTTTAGAAACTTAGCATAGACCCTATTTATCATCTACCCTCAGCAAATCTCTTAAATGCATAAGCATATGGTCTAGTTCTAGAAATTATTGTAAATGGCCTTTTAAAGAAAGGAGATAGTTAACTGCACTTACTGCATTATGGGTATCACAATAAAACACTGCATCACCTACTTGGAAAGTGGGTAATATGGCTTTTTCTATATTGGTAGCTGATTTATGTGATATTTTCATGCCACAGTGGAGCCATAAGCCAGATATTATAGTTTTATCAATAACTGGGCTAATCTTTCAGTATATTAAGATGGTTTTAACTGGGTGTACTGGGTAAGAATGAACTAGTAATGGGGGTAAAGAAGATTGTAACCATATGTTATTTTAAATGGGGTATTTCCTTTTGCACTGTGATATTTGATATTATATGCAAACACAAATTGATTTAAATCTCAATTCCCATTGTTGTGGTGAGCTCATGGCTATTTTCCTAAGTATTTTTATTAAAATCTCATTAACTCACTCCACTACTCTAATGTTTTGAAGTGACATGGGGATGATAAAACGCCTTTAATACACATAAGCTCATTCAGCCAATGGATCACATTGAAAGTAAAACTGGTCCCCTGTCAGTGAGTATCATCTGAGGGCATCCATGTCAATAGAAAACATTTTCTGATAAAAATTTGGCTGTGGTCAAGCTTCTACATCTCAGATTGCCTTGGCCTATACCCTTTTTCAAGATGGTCAATCGACATTATATAAAAAAATATTTGAGGTGGGTCAACATTGGGACAAATATACCACACTAAGAAATTTTCTAGCCAGTACAGGTTTCAAACTCAAAGTCTGCACTAGGGTGGAAGCAGCTTTACCTGAAGGCTAACCACACTTAATTGACACATCTATATATTCTGGGATTCAGGCTGTTGGTTGAATGGGGACAAACACATCTATTATAATAAATGCTAAGCTCAGACTGTCTTCACTAGCTGCTATGTTATTTATTTAATTGATGCCTTAGTCAGTTGACATTTGTGGCAGTTTGAAATACCATCATGTACATCAACCCGTTGTGACTCCCAATAGTAATTGGCTATAACCTGTTTAGGCATTTTAATATCCTACATAGCCCACAGATCAATGAGCCTTAATTTATAATATTTTTCCTCTTAGATGATCTTGGTATCACTTGCTGGATCCATCGTCATATATTTACATAAAACTCTTTTTCAATCACAGTTTTGTCAATAAGTCGTTATAAGGCTACCAGTATCTCTTTTAGTTCATCTGCATAATTATTTTCAAACATTTTATCAAGATAATTCATTAACAAAAGGATTTAAGGTAGCTACTAGGGGTAGTCATGGCAGCCTATCTGAATTCTGATGAGCTGATCCTGCCTGGTGAGTGATCTTATAATCATTTTGCTTATAGTTTTACCGCCCAGCGTGCTAACATTTACTCCATTTCTTTTATACATTGTAACCACTTTAGAAACTGTGATTAGTGACAACCCTGAGATGAGTCCCATATATGTAAACCTGAAGCTGTTTACATGTATGGATAACAGTGAGAAATTCCTACCCTGTGACAATTTAATTATGTTCATGACATTTGTGGGTTCAGCTGCAGTATGCCACTGGGTGCTCCTTGCAGTCCACCCCTTGTGTAAAAGACCAGCACCAATGGCTGTTAGAATTGCAACCAATTATACAATAAGTTTGTTTTTAAAATTAGGGTAACATAAAATAAGTGTCTCCATTAGTTTGGTTTGCAACCAGTCAGATACTGTCTGGCACTTTAATGGACAGCTGAACTTGACCCTCTCTTTAATAAATATTATGGTGGATCAGCAATATGAGTGAATCCTTAAATAAACCGTCTGAAATACCCTACCCTATCTAAAAATACTTGAACGTTGTGCATGTTTGTGGGTTTCTCATCTTCTTTATAGCTTGTATCTTCTGTGGTTGGGGCAAAGTCCGTCTTGGTCAATAGAAAAGCCAAGATATTCTTATTTTTAAAATCTGGAAGTGTTTTTGCTAAATTTTTAGGTTTGAATCCAGGAGTCTTCAAAAGACTTTCTCCAAGTGCTCAGGTGCTGGATGAAGACTTGCAAAAATATGTTGATGTCATCAAGGTAAACTTAGAACACATAAGAGTTTGAGATCACTTGTAATCTATCCATCGCTTGCTAGAAAGTGGCTGGTGCATTTTATAATTCCTGTGGCGTATGGGTTGGCTGGAAGAGCCTTGAGCGGTAATAATCATGCACTTCTCCTGCTCTTCTAAGTCAGATCAATCTGCTAGTACCCTGAGATGAGGTCCATGGCTGTAATTTTACTTGAAGACTACCAACCAATATAAAACATCATTAATATGGAGTTAGTGGTTAAGAGCCTTTTTTGATAGAATATAATCTTTTATAATTGATCTCCCATGTCGTCCATTCTTCTTTTTGATGATGATGTTAGGACTATCCCAGAGTCTCTTTGATGTGACCAGAAGACAAGCCTTAGTATTTTGTCTATGTTCTCACTACAACTTTTTCTTATCTGGGGATCATTATGCTAGTCATACCCAAATTGACCTTGCATCCCCAATTTTGATTAAGTGTTCAACTCTTTTAGCCTGTCCAAGGACACAGTCATACCAAACAAAAATGAATAATACTTATTTAAAAGCGCCATATCCTGATCCTTTTGCTACTCAGTTAGCCCAGAGAGGATTTAATTTGAAATAATCAAGAGACTTCAGGTTTATCGTTTGGTAGTCCAACTTCAGAGTGGTCCCTGATCCCTATTACTGTGAGTAGATCCTCATGAGGGATTAAATGCAAGAATGCAATGATCTGATTTTTTATAAAGACATGGTTTTTAACCAAGTTGGTCACTAGTACACATTTTACTGGTGGCCTGGTGTGACCAACCTGAGGCCATGCAAGGCTCCTTGTGAGAGCGTTCCCATGGTTTGTACACCTCTGATACTAACCCTTCAGAATTTCTATATTTAAGCTCTTTTCTATGACCCGCTGAGTCCTCAATGCTTGTTGAAGGGGCATGGATGCCCAGTGTGGAGCTCTGCGGTGTTCTAAAATATATTGTCAGGAGGTTTTACATGCTTATGGCCTCTCAAACTGCACCTTATTGGTAAAATGAAATCTCTATAAACTAGATTTATTAAAGTGGGAGCTTGGCTGCTGGGTTTTTTGTTTTGACTGTAGTATAAGGACAGTGTTTGTCTAAGGATAATAAATGTGTTTTAGAGAAATCACAAGTTATTCCATAGGTTCTGAGGTAACTGGTGAAAATTAGTATATCATAATCTTAGTTAGGTAACACAATTTCAGGAGTGCTTAATGAAAGTGAGCCAAACTAAAGGTGCAGAGCAATTTACGCTTTCTAATCTGGTACTAGTAGTCCCAGCTGTTCCATATTACTTGCAATGAATAACGTCAGGGGACATTTGCAGTTTTTAAATGCATGTTGAGATAATATTACTGGGGCACCACTATCAACTATAGCCTGAGCTTTCACCTTATTTACCAAGATATCAAAATGTGAAAACAGAATAAAGAGAAGAGTTTGAGTTTACTTTGTGAATACTATTAGGATCAGATGAACATATTATTTCAACCAATTTCTGGCCAACGGAAGGGCACTGGGTACCAAGAGTTATCCAGGTCCATAGAACGTTAACTCCTTTAAGTTTAGAGTATCCAAAGATCTGTGGGGAATATCGCCTTAAAGCTCAAGGATCTGTATGGCATATGGTTTTTTGAACATCTGCACTCTGACTCTAGGGTAGTACGCTGTGGATGCATTACTAGATAAGTGTCATGGGCAGTGATTGGAGGGCTTTTAGTTCTGTTTCAATAAAGAAAACATGACCAGGGAGGAGCTCTGTGGTAGTTATCTCGGCATAGTAGAGCACCCCACCTTTATTCAGTTAAGTCTTTTCCGGCATAGTTTCATTGAATATGTGGGATGCACATGTTGCACATTTGAGCCATACACTGCTGGGCCGCGAGGCCAGTCTTGTGGCAGTTAAAGCATATAGGGCTTCCTAGTCGGTTTGCTGATACTTCTCTGGATTTTTTGCTTCAGCATTGTTTTATTGTATTCTGACTGGGTGCAGAGTGGTTGTCCTACATGGCTAAAAGTTTCTGAGGCGAGAACAAAATCCCATCGTTAGGGGCACCAAAGAGGTCAGCAAATCTCTTTAGAAAATTGACCATTGTATAAGGGGTATGTCTTGGATAAAGGCGGGGAGCAGAGTTTTGGCCATTCCTTGGTAGGGCTAGACTACCTGGTGCAGAGATATCTTGGCATCAAAGTCAGACATGGCCTTAGCCCACAATAGACTTGTGACTACCAGTAGAACCATTCATCAAACTCCCTGATTGCCATCTTCTTCTAACTAGATATTCATGAACTCATGGGACCATCTAGTACTAAAAAGATATTCATGAACTCAGCCTTTCTGGTATCCAAGAGCTTAAATCACAAACTTATGTATAACAGCCTCCCTTACTTCATTATAAGCTAGGTCAAGGCTCAAATAGGGCATCACCAGTTTAATGCTCCACTAATCCAGACAATTGATCATTGTCGTTGCTTTCAGGTCGTCTGTTGCACCTTTCATTGCATTTAAAAATGACAAATAAATGTGAAATTACTGCCTTCTTTGTCAAAGGTAGGCAGGATTGTGGGCCTGAAGTTGTTAGATTAGGCTTATCTAAATTAGCCAGCATTGAAAAACTCCATATTGTGGCTATTCTGAGGACGAAGTTCCATGGGGTAAAAGCTCATCCAGCCATAGGAGTTAATGGGTATTCAACTTACCTGTAGCACTGAATGTTGGCGGAATATTGGCTCTTCTCTCAAGGATATACTGCGGTGAGTAATCTTCCTCTTTTGCTTCTGATTCCCCTTTAAATACTAAATTATATTGTCTTAGGGGAGTTAACTTGCACTAACGCAACTTCCTTTACAGGCTGCACAAGTGTCAGAGTATGTCCTAATTTTTGATGGCTACAGACTTGAGTGGGTAGTTGGGCACATGCAGAGTCTTCCCTCCATACCATCCTGGCGGTGTAGTATGCTGAGAACCTGATTGATCTGTCTTTCCTTCACCAGGCGGATATATATGGTGAGGTTTTGTATCTTCTCTTGTAGTCCTTAATGTCCTCATACTCAGCTTGCAACAACTTCTTCATTGCCTTTAGTTGTTCCCAAAGTTTGGTGTTAAGTGTGTTATAGGCATCCAACTGGGCTTGGAATGAAGAGTTGGTCTGTTGGTTTGACCTTCCTGCTTCATGGGTATCCTTTAGGTGATAGATATGACCTTCTAAGTTAGAAACATAAATCGTGTTGGTCTGCATGGGTTTGTAAGTCAAATGCAGTAACCTCACTCAACTGTCACACTCTTTCTTGGAAGGCATGGTATGGTTTAAGGTGTAAATCCACCTGTGTTCTCACATAACTATGGAGTTACATGTTTCATGTGTTTTCCTATTATTAAAGCCAAACAGCTCTTTTAATTTAGCAAATAACTGGGGTACACAACGTTATAATTCCGCTTTTGTTTAATGTCATTTGATAGTATACCATCTGCTGTCCATAGCAGTACTCCTTATGAGGCTGATCTGGTCATTTGGTTCTGCTACCAGGGCGTTGATTCAATTGTGAGCCCAAGGAGGTGGTTGTGGGTAGCTGCAACAGCAGCTCATACCTCCCAATAGTTAAAATCAAGACTTGCCATTAGACATGGCTTGCTGCTACTGACCCCTGGGCATGTATTACCAAGCGGTTTATTGCAGTGTGGTAGTGTGCAATAGTTATTGGTAGTTGTGAATAGTGAAGAGTGCTTACTACACCAGGCACTTTTTGATAAGTTTAGTAGTGTTCAGCGTAGTGCAAAAATTAAAATTTGTCAATTGGCGGAATGTTCAGTAGGCCTCCTAGAGTTGGATAAGATTCAAAGCCCAGTAGAGGAGGTTAGACCTAAGAACCGCCTGCTAACCCCAGCAAATTGAGACCTCTGCATTAAGTTCAAAGCTTTTTGCTCTATTCCTCTTGATCAGGTGCTTCAACTGAAAATGTTATTGTAGGTATATCACTTAGCTATATAAACAAAGTGCTGACAGTGGTGTTTCCAAAGGGCAAGACTCCAGCTTCAAAGGAGTTTTTACTTCCCGTGGGTGAGTCTTTTTCCTTTTATAGGGTTTTAAATAATAAGCATAACCTGGGCTATCCCCCTGTGGTGAGCACCACAATGTGAAAAATATTTTTGCACAGGGTAAATTAATAAAAAAGAAATTATTTCTCACGTTTGGAGACATGAACAGCAGACAGTCCAGGTGGGTTATATCCTTCCACTAGTTCCTTTTTCTTAAATGAGGTGGCCGTGCACCTATTTAACTCCATTAATCTTACTCAAATTAAAAACCAAAGCAAAACTTAATAACAAAATCTTGGACAAAATTAAACAGCAAGTTTAGGTCTCATTTTTTAGTTATATATATGGCTTAAAAATTTCCCAGGTTTGTCTCACCCTTTGGAATATGACCTGTCAACCCTTAATTCTACTTAGTTCTTCACTGGTCTTAATCAACTAATCTTGATTCTAAGTTGACATTCAAATATATAGTTATTTTGTTTCCAGTTGAGGCGGTCTGGGTTAATAAAATAGATCTTGTCAATAAAATAAGTAGATTGACAATTATATCAATCTCAGGTTTGGCCTGCACAGTAATAGTCTTTTTTAAAGTTAATTAGTCACGGTTTTGACTTAGTTAGCAAGAGGGTTGGATCTGTTTATCTAAGCGTTTCAACGCTTTTAATAAGATTTTATATTGAGATTCAGATAATGATAGGTTTTAAGAGCTGATTTTCTCTTTATCAGCTCAGTTTTCATTATTTTGGTTTTGAAACTTTGTGATAATCTCAGATTTGCTCTTGAGATTCATATGCTATTGAGAGCTTAAATATAATTTTCTAAAGCGTCAAATCATTATAAATTTTGTGGGTTTCCTTTTTTGGTGTGGAAAGAGTGAAAAGCTAAGATTTAGCTCTTTACAATTATGTTGCTATGGAGAGCTTGAATTTAATTATTTAGGGCGCCAGATAATAAAATTTGGCTGCTTCTCCTTTGATTAAATAGTATTGAACTTTAGAAAATGATATAGACGCTTTTAAGATGTGAAATCTAGTCAACGTTTTCACCAAACTCTTTCATGGGTAAAGGTTGATTCATAGTTGTGCAACTAAAAGAATTGCATCTTCTAGGTAAATAAATGTAAAACAAATTTATGTCACCTACATAGCATCCATTTCACGCTGAAATGTAGCTGGCATATTACAATAACATTGCAACATGTGTTTAGTTGATAAAGTCCTTGAAAGGTGATGATTGCTAATTAATTTGTTCCTACTAAATTAGATCAATATTCAATTAGCCTTCTACAAAATTTAATTCTAAAATTAATTATCTTTTAGGCGATCCTAAGCATCATGATCTGTGGAAAAATAGAAGTCATTTTATTTTTTTACCAGCATTAATCTATGGCTTGATTGGTTCCACCTTTTTTTTTCAACAATTAATATTAGGCTTGCTTAAGAACTTAAAGATATATATGAATTCTTGTAAAGCAGTCTGAATTTTTTGCCAACCATAGCTCAATTCCTTTCAGATGTCTAATTGGCCTCATTTTAACTGACTTCTAATTTCCAACTTTGACACTATATAATTCTTTTGGAACATCCAAAGTCATAAAATCTTGTGTAAACACCTCAGTTTGTCTCAAACTGATTTTGGACTTATCCATCAGTTCTCATGAAATCCTGGTAAGTTTCTTATTAAATATGGCAAAAAATCGATTTTGCCTTATGTCATCTAGTAATCATAACTTTTTTAGATGGGCAAATTCATTAAATCTTATGATTCTTAATTGTGATTAAGTGGACAGGTTTTACCACTTGATTCTATTTTAAATGTATATATATATCTAATAAGATGGCAACTAACACATAATTTTTTTGGCCTTGGATTAAAATCCTGGGAAAACATATGGTTATATTTAAGCTGTCTTCCAAAGTGCATGCAATTCAACATATAAAATTTCAAGAATTCTCAATGTAATATATTTTTAATAAAATACACTGTGGAATCAACAATAATTGGCCTTTGCGCCCTCAAAGGAATTTAAATTTGCTTTCCAATAAAATCAAGAAAATATTTTCAGCATCAACTAGTCTGATGATGACTTATTGTATTTCAATCACCTATCTTAAACTGATGTAATTATTTCTCCTGCTTTAAGTTGAGTCACCATTTTGATTACAAAACAACGGCAAGAATTGCCCTAAGTATTGAGAGTATTTTTGAAAATTTCACCAAAGTTTTTACAAAAACATGAACTTAGTAATAGAAAAATATCTTGTAATTATGGTTTGGTAAAACAATTCCAGTACTGTGACAATAGTCATCCAAACTGTAAAGGCAAAGCACTGTATGTGCCCTTAGAAGTTGTAGTTTGTAGTCACACAGACCTTTAAACCTTAATATGATCTAGATATGGTGTAAGTTTTGATTTCTTCTAACTTTGTAGAGACAACGCTAGTTTGAGCTCAACTTCCCATGATTTCTCAACCCTTTACTTTATTACTAAAATGTTTATATATACAATTTGTATACTGAGGTTTTTTACTAACTATAAAAAACAGCATAGTGATTAAATTAGTTGTTGCAAAAGATGCTTAATTATAGTGAACTTTTCTTTTGTTTTAGTCATTGGATCTGTTATTGATGATGTTTGATGTGAAATTGTCCTGATCCATGTTCATCTGATTGACCTAGATCTTATTCACATAAGGGAGCGTCACAATTTTAGATGTGGGCTCATTTGAATTTTTTTAACAGGTTAAACTTGAAAGGGTGAAATTAGATAGTTCCTTTTCTTTTCCGCCTGGTCTTATCCTTGATAAACGCATATCATCTTGTCATTAGTAAAGCCATGCTGACGTTGTCCTTTAATTTCTTTGCTCTTCAAAACTTTGCAATGTGGCCATCCTTGCAGAATTAATGATGGGTGAATTGGACTTTTGTTTTTGAAGACTTCCCATATAATTTTTTTTGTAACACATATTTGTGTATCAAACGTTGGTACACAAATTCTAAAGGTTTGACCATACCTGATGTCTACATATTAAGGCTAGATCATGGAAAAGTAAAAAGCTTTATAGGACATTGTGCCAAACTCATTGAATTATGTGCATCATATCATTTAGTGTTACCCTAGGATAATTTAAGCATCTTTGATAGAACTTATCAGAAAAGCATATATGGTTTCATCACTCTCGCTCTAAATTCACTTTGATTTTTGTTTGTAGGTAATAATGCACATCAGTCTACCAGAATAGCAAATACTTGCATTCTTTGGATCGCTGTAAGTCCACTTATATGTTATTAATATGATTAAAGCAAATTTTGGCTCCATATATGGAATTCTTTAGATAGTTACATTCTTATGATTACCCTCCCACCATAGTCATTTTAAATAGTTTGATAAATATTGGATAATGTTGGGTCGCAATGTTCAGGATAAGCTGAATTAATCAAAGTCAAAGTTTAGCCACTTCTCTTATCAGATGGATTAAATGACGATGACAATCTTATGGAGATGCCAGCTCCCAAAGTAGAGGACAAATGGAAAGGGCTGCCTCTACTATAAGGAATTAAGATGTATTAAGAGTTGACTTTAGAATTTAAAGCATTAACGCATATTAAAGAAATGTCTTATTGTTCTCCATAAAACCTAAAACTATGGAAAATGAGGATTTTGTTTTCCTGAAAGGCGCCCAAGATGTGATATCAACCGCTTCCCTATAGATTTAAAGAGTTTAACTTAAAATAAAAATACTCTCTCATCTGTGATTCAAGTTTCTTTTTTTAATTAACATATGAAGATGTTATTTAAAAAGTCTTGGTCATTCTAATTAATTTTACTCAATTAATTTTTAGAAAAAACATCCATCTCTTAGCAGTTTAGAAGCCAGTTTATTCATTAAAACCTATCTAATTTACAGTGCATTTGATACTGGTGCTCCCAGAAAGCTCTTACAAGTTGTGATAAAGATTAAAACATAGAAAAGTATGGTGTCATGTGCACATGACATAATAGTGGGGACCAACCCCAAAGACAAGGCTGGGCGCCAGGAGGCCCAGAGGGTGAAGCTACAGGCCCTTCCTGACCTGAGGCACACCCTGGACCAAAGCTGGGTTTGGTAAAAATATGCCCAGGTTGGGACTAGGGGTGTTCCAAACGCCCAGCTTCTCACAATGCCCCAGTTGTTAAAATGAACAACCTACTGAATGAACGCGGACACTTATATTTAGTTAGTTGAGGAGCGGAGTTTAAAACCTGTTCCATTTATGAAACAACTCATTTGGGTCAAATCCAACTTCAATTGATCACTTGAGTGAAGTCAGTATTAGCTACTTAACTAATTCAGATAGAAGCGTTGCCCTATTGGTAGGTCAGTGCTTGAGCACACACCCACAAACCCCTTATTCCCCCATCTGAGTTTAAATATGTTTTCCCAGACCAACATTCCTTGTTGGTTGACTTCCCAAATAAAAATACACCGTTTTTACCGTTTTATTATGTTATTCCAAATGATCCTAGGCGAGGACCCCTTTGAGGAGATCTCACGCTCCAATAAATTTACCATATTGAACACAATATGATTATCACCTCATGCACCATTGGTTCATCCAGGTCCCCTCCAACCTGGGTCATTTGCCACTTATCTCAACGTGCACCATGTTGTTTTTAGCTGGTTGTTAATAGCATTTCTTTGCTTATATTATTATTACTTCAGCACCCTCTGCTGGGCAATAATTAATTTTATTCTAACGGCTAGTTCCCTGGCATTGGGCTTGTGCACTGAGCACCGCCACGCTGGGAACTGGAGAGTTATAGACACTCTCCTAATATATGGACAATAATTTCATTTAAGAAACTTTTAGCATTATGGGGTTTTTAGCATTTCCAAATTGATAACCAAATCTTGCTTAGATGGAGTCATCCCTAACCCAGTTAAACTTTCATTTATAGCTGTTTATAAATAAAACTTTTTTAAACTAAAGTGAATATCAATTGATAATGATCAACCTTGACCCAGTTTTTCACATTAACTTGGTGGCATATTTGTTTCTGGAGTATGGTCCCGTTAGGTCAGAGCTTCTGTTACTTCCACTATGAAGGATATATGCCTGACTTCTAGTTTACCAGCCACTATATTAGGAATGAAGGTTAATTAATATCTCTGACAAGTTGTATACCCAGCCACCCATCATGTCATGAAATAATTAGATTTCACCACCAAGAAATTCTTAGACAATTAAGCATAATTCAGTCTCTTATTCTTGCAATTATGACATCTAGTAATTTGACTCCTCCTTTGTTTGGGTGAACCAGTGTGAAATACTCAAAAATCACATAAGTGATCAATGGGTTCTATTAAAATGGCTTAGTTGGATGAAGGGGCTATCAAGAAACTTGCAGAACCAACTCTATACAATTAAACGCTGCCATGTCTGATACCCATTTTTAATCAGACATTATATTTCTCTTCACTGGATTGCATTTCAGACCTCAAAGACAATTTTGTGTCAATGTTTTGTGCAATTCAAGGTAGCTTTGAGATAAAAATAATGTTTTAGTTAAGGCTCTGTTGACCCAAAGGACTTTCTTGAATAAAGGTCTCCAGGGCCCCAGGGGCCCTCTGGGATACACAGATCATAAAGAGATTTTGGACCCTTAGTCCCCATAAAAACTGGACTGAAAGGTCTTTAAGGAGATACAAGACCCCCTGGCCCTTCAGGCCCTCCTATTCCTGTCATAATGAAATCTGAAGACAACAATTACCGTTTACAGTAAAATGACACCCAAGGCCAGTCGCACAACTATAAACTCAGATAATTGCAGTTTCACAAGGCTGTGGATTAGACCTTTCTGGCCAACTACTTGATCTAACTATACCATTTAGATCTTAGTTAAAGTTCCTACATTGGATCAATTTTTTCTAAACTATATGGTTTCCATTTGCATTAATTTAATAAGCTATTTAATTAGCTTAACATCAGGTTAAAGCTATAGATGCTGACCAAAATTACTAAAGATCTTATAGAAGCCCAAAAATTGGAAATACAAGGTCTTTAAGGCAGCTGACCAGAAGGCTACTACTACCACAGTAATGAGTCAATGAGATAATCTGCATGTATGATGTTAATGACTTAAGAGCCCAAAGTGATTAAATGCAACCTACTGACTACAAAACAGAGTTGTCAGTTTCTGACCTCACGTTGCAACATAATCTAAGGTTTTATCTACCCTATCAAACTAACTTTAAACTGTCTTTTAAAGGAAAAGTACATCCCTGGTGAACGTGAAATTCTTTCATTTTTATGTTTATGAAAGTGCCATGGAGGAAGCTACTGACTGACAAAAAGTATAAAATCTTCCAATCTGCTTAAGTTGCATCACCCAAAAGATCATGGTTCCTTACTTTAAGATTAGCCTAATTTATTGACGAGTCAAAACTGCTTTTATAAGAATCTTTGGAAGAAACTAAACCTTATCTACACAATATCGTATATCTGTAGATGATCCACATCCAACATGGAGATGCTCTGACCAAGCTTTCTAAAATTTGTTTTGCTATGAAGCACAGAATCCAGTGACTTGTGATTATATTTCAATTGATGATACAATTACTACTTCCATATCCACTTTTGCTCTTTACCAGATCTATAGCTCTATAATAGTGTAAAATATATAAGAATCCTGGACATTTGAGATGCTATCGTTTATATCCCATCAGCCTATTCCAAAAAGAGACTATTACAGTAACACTCCCAACATAACCCCAAGTTACTCTCCTGTTAAGTAAAGAGCAAATAGGAAGACTTATAGTTCTTTTATTGTGCAATACGTTTTCACATAGTCAACGAATGGTACAATAGAATAAAAGGTGAGGGAGGATAATCTCCACCAATATGAAGGGAGAGGTAACTATGTTGACAACTAAATACTCCTCAACCATTTACTCCTTAAGTTATTGAATCTGATGCTCGTTATACAAATTAGTATAGTGAAATTACTATTAAAGATAAAGGACTAAAATTTGAATTACTCAGGTTTCTTGTATCCCATTAACTTCCTTTTCTACATTGCAACCCACAGTTAATTGATTCTGTTACTAGGGTGGAAGTTAGAGTTTTAAGCCTAATTTTAGGCACTTGTCAATACCAGCTCTCCTATACTTGGTATTTCTTCTAAGTTGATTAGTTGAGAAAAGTTGTACCAGATCTTGAAAACAAGTTTAGAATATGGGACGTCTGGGCCTTATTGCACTAAGTCATTTGGTGCCTATTCAGCCCTGCCCATATATTTCAGGAAGCTCTTATTATCTGTCCCTGCTGCAACCTTAAAAATAAAATAAAATTTACAATTGATTACTAGAAGGATTCAGTTTCTATATTAGCACTCTGTGATCACAATGATTTTATGAATATTATCTGTCTCCACTGAGGTACCGCATGGCCTTTATCACTCAAACTCCTATTAAATAAGGACAATCATAAAAAGAGGATATGCTTCATGAGGATAAAAATCCACTTAATATATTGAAGATCATGTTGTAGGTCCACAATTAAAGCTGCCACCCATGTCCATAGACGCCAGAAAAGAGTACCTTTATATTCCCCTTTTTATGTAGCTGTTACAACTAGAATCAAATCATTGTTGATATAAAATTCATCCCACATTCCGCCAGGATATGTATCTGAGATTTGTGAAGTAGAGAATCCCAGTCAAAGAAATACTACCATGCCTGGACAAATTGGACCCATCTTATTTGGGACCCATTTCATAAAATACTTGGGAATTTAACCCCAAAGCGGAACAACATAGTAAAAAAGGACTCAATAGCTTATTTACAACTTTTTCCTATTGAGGAGATAATTGGTACTTAAAACCAGAAACTTAACAGGATGGTAAATAAATGATTCCCTTACTTTAGCTACCTTTTAGTATAGCATCTAAACAATCTTAATGCCAACCAATGAGAGGTGTCACAGAAAATTTTGGCTGAATTTACTGCCATATTCTTCCCTGGGACATAAAATTTTTGGGAAATTGGATGGAATGAATCAACAAGTAAACACTTTATATGTCTTAACTATAAAAATTAATTTTTTTTGAAAAGTCAAAGGTGGAAGAAGCGCATGTAACAGTGGGTTAAAGAAGCTCTTTGATGCCAGCCTATTAAGTTCTCATTAAAGCCCATGTACTCACTAATCTTTTCAGATAAATGAAAAAAGCAGACCCCATGAAGTGATTAATCACTGCATTTAACTCAATTACTTGTAAGAGCTACCCTTTACCTAAATTGATGACTTTTCTTCTAATTGGTTCACAGCACTTTTTGGCAAATGATCTGGCTAGTGGGTACTAGCAGATAAATTCAAGTTGAGTAGACTAAAATAATGTGAATTTATAGTTAATGAGGGTTTTTAAACTCACCCAAATGCCGCAGGGCTTTGTAACGCCCCTGATATTATCCAGAGAGCCATGGGAGACGCTTGAGAGAATTATAGATGTTCTGCGTCATATATACTAGGGCTATACCACATCTTTTCCATAATCTTAATTCCTATCTTGATCATTTATCACAGCTTTTTGAATAATTACGGAAAGCCTCTTTGTAATTAAAGCCTTTCAGATGTGTACTTAATGAAAGTTGGAACCTTAAATTATAAAGTGACAATGATGGAATTTACCACTCCTGAATAAGGTTACTGTTAATATAAAATATGTTACCACCAAGTAGCTTTAAAGAAATCCAAGTCTTTTTAAGGCCATTAAGTTACTAACTCCAATTCATTCCCCACTTTTCAAAAATTGCTGAGCTCTTTATTAATTTTCTTCAAAAATTTGCCTTCCTACTGGGGTTTAAACAACAACCCTCTGACTCATTATGGCTAGCCCTAAAAAATTATATTCTAATATATTTCAAGTTAGATAGTCCTTTTTTCCTTTTTAAACAATGAAAGCAACATTGCAATTGGCTTAAGATTAGCTCATCATTGTGATGAAACTATAGTTTGCACATCTGATATGTATAAGATTGAATAGTATGACTTTTTGTATTATTGGTTGCAATTTCAAGTTTCTATTGGCAAAACTTGGGTAAATTAGATAATTTAGAACTCTAGATTTTTCTCTCAACTCATTCATTAATACTATATACAATTAGATTCCAATTCTTAATGATTTCAGTAAAAAACCTTACCATTTCAAAATTGGAGTGAAATTTGCATTGCACACACTTAGATTTCCTATGCTGCGCAGCCATCCCTAATAAAATCTGTTTAGCTATATAGATATCTATTTTGAATGTTGACCATTGTTTAATTTCATGGGTTTATATTATAGAATGGGATAATAACCTGAGCTTCTCTCGCCTATGTTGTCAGTACTGACGTTTTCCCATGCACAGAAAGGCTGCCACAAGTGATAGAGGCCAGTAGGGTTTTGAGAGCCCTTCACACCTTGACTTGAAGCAAGAAACCTGATTGAGTCAAGTTGCCTTTATGGGGATCTTGGGTGACTGAAGCTAGGAAGGATATTGCCACCCTGCCACACCTTAACCTAAGGTTGGTCTTGCAGATGATGACAAGCAAATGTTCCCCACCAGGCAGCAAGAGGCCGGAAATCATTGGTAACAAACTGCACCTCAGATGGCAGGGGCACCAATCACCATCACTGATGAAATCAATGGGAACAATTACCTTGTTAATAATAGATTGAGGCAACTCTCTTATAAGTGAGTTTTATGTCAAGCTAAAGTTAGGCCCTTGGGAGGCCTGATCATTACAAATATGATGAAGATCAAGTGGATTACCCTATTGAATACTTTTACAATTTGTTTTTAAGGCAAAAAAATTATAGTCTTACTTAGCTTGAGTGGCTAGCTGTAATCCTCACCATCAAAAATTTTAACTTTATTTATACATGATGCAATTTACCATGATATCAGATTGCACTTAGCATTACTGGCTTCAGAGATGTATGATTTAAATGTAAATTTGGTTCATTGTGCCTTATAGCTACAAAATTACAACTTTTAATTTAATTAGTAATCTGGTGCAGTGCACTAATTACTAATGACCTCCCAAGATTACCAATCTAGACAATGCTAACCACTGAGGAGGAATGCTTAATAATCTCCTTTGGAAATCTGACTTATATGCTATAAAAACTTCATAAATTCAAAACAAGCTTAGACAAAGTTGAATTAATATTCAACTTAAGTATTGTAATTGCTAACTTTAGTATAAAAGAAATGGCTTCACTATAACAGACTTTTTCATTAAATTTAAGTGCTGGGATTTCAGTAGCCCAGATTACCCAGTATATTAGTTTACAATAAATCTTCTTGTCCACTAAAAGATGAGATCCTCTAGTGGATGTGGGCTTAATTTTTAATAATAACTATTTTTGAGTAAAACCCTTTTACAAAAATGGTTTAATATGCAAGGAATTAATCCCACCAAATTACTTTGGTTTTGTTGGGGATAATCCCCAACAATAAAAGTACTCTGTGATTTTTTGCTGATGTGATAAATTGGTAACTGAATCTTATTAAGTAATAAGAGTTTGTCACAAATCAACTCAGGAGTTTATGTTTTTTACTGAAGCATTGGCAATGATTCTAGTAGTAACTAAAATTTTAGCCTTTTAGGTAACATGATCTGTTGTTGATGGGAAAGGGTCCCATTCACTAAGAAGGTTGCTATCCTAGTTATGGTACTACAATGAGGTTGAATGAGATTTTAGGACTTTTTTGGACTTTTAACCAGAAGAGGTTGCATTACTAACTGGCGGTTAAATCTGACTAGGCAGATGAGGGATATTCTCATGGGTACAACTTTTGAAGACTAATCCATCGCAACAGCTGTCATTTCCCAATGAAGTGCTAATGTAAGAGCAAGTTGCATGATCCTTATTTGATTCCTTAAATTTTTAGTTAATAAAGTAGTAACAAAAGTAGAAATTTAGTAGTTTACATGTTTTTTGTATAACCTTAGAATAAAGTGGTAAATAGAAATTCTCTTATTCATTTGTCAGTTTCTAACTCTTGAGGAAAAAGTTGAGGAAAATTTCCCTTGTTCATGTGCTTGTTAATTGCTCCGCCTGCTCCTGCATGAAAAGAGAGTATGAATTAGCAAGGGTCTAGTGTCAAAATCCTGGCAGTGACTAATGATCATTAGTGGTAATTTCTCAGGATTTGACTTTTTACCATAAACAGGAGTATAACAACTCTCTGATGTTATTGTAATTTTTGGGATTTTATTACCACAGGAAGAATAAAATACGAGAATTTGATATACTAAGAAAAGCGGGATTTTATTTTATATATGGATTTTAATAGAAATATTGCGGGGTAAAAAGCAAATCATCTCAATATCTCAATTCTTAGTATATATTTTGTTGAGGCTCAAAGTTTGGATAAGTCTAAGAATGTCTGAATTAGGGAATATGGGGATTCAACCTATTGTAGCTCTTGAGACTCACCTCATTTTAAGGAATTGCCAATGAAGAGAGATGGTAGGTAGGATAGATCCATGAGGTAATGTTTTAATATATTTTGACCAGTAATTGGGTGGGAAAATATTTGCACCTTGAAGGCCCCCTCCAACCCTATAAAAAGGCCAGTATCTACGGTATAGGTTGAAATAAATTAAAAGTGGGTCAGGGAGGAACCTCTGATGGATTACCCTGATTTTGCTGAATAGTCGGTGCAATTTGACTACCTGAACTCATGCAATTTGCCTGAGAAGTATCAATAAAAGTGTTACCCCGATTCAAGGGGTTCCACCGGGAATTTATCAAGGTCTTTTGGCCAAGTACTTCATTATTTACCTCTGAACCACTCTTATTAATAAATTGGACTTGTAATTGTCCAACATCTAGCATTGGACACAGTATTCAACTTGGTCTTGAGAAACTCATTTAAGGAATGCATTGGTCTTCATAAAGTTTCCAATTTTTTCATTATATTAATAATCTAGAATGCACATTTCAGAATCTGTGCAGTAGATTTGGGAGCTAAGTCAAGCCACCCAGTTGAAAGTTTATATTTGATGATAATTACTAATTATTGAGTACACAGTTCATAATATTTTACATTTAGATGCTCACTACAAGGACTAGTTGAGTTTTAAGACAAATTAAATAGGAGAACTTATCAATATAATGTCATACAAAAGCAAACTTAGAAAGCTCTGGACAGAATTAGACACTGTCAACAAGAACACGCTAAACTCAGCAGCACAAGCTGATCTTGCTAATTTGGGAGATCAAGTAACAAAAGCTGAGGAGCATTTTGAGAAAGTTGAGAATAGACAGTGATCTCTATAGGAAGATCACCTCAACAAAACAAAAGGAGACCATACTAATTAAAGAAATATTATTTTTAGAAAACTGAACGTGACGCAAATAGAGAAAATCTCTGCCAGATGCATTAATAACTAGAGCATATTTTAAAATGCATAGAAGAGCTCAAAAACCACTAGTGTGATTGTGAAAAAGTGGAGGCGAACAAAACTGATAATAACACACAAAAAACTTCAATTTTGAATATAATCACCCAGGAATATTCCTAGATTGTTCACTGCAATTCTTTGATGACTCCCAAAGTTACACCTATCATTAATCAGGTTGCCAGGAAGGAATCTTATGTCAGTGGAATGACAGAAGAATCTTGAAATACACTAAAATTACCCACATTTCTCCAGGATAATGCACTGGCGTTTTTCCATCACTTTGAAATGTTAGTTTTTGGATATGGGGACTTTCAGACCTAAGAATAATAATGGGGATAAAATTGGCTCTGTTACCAATTGATTCTCTTAGTAATAAAACAATTGTGAAGAGTCATTTCTGCACCTGATCCTCTATTGTCAGAATACTCAGCTACCCCAAAGCAATAGCTTTTGGAGTAAATGGATAATTGCTGATCTCCTCTAGGAATTTATCTCAATTAGCATCTCAAAAGCAGTTGATGAAAGTTTCTGTATGAAATGAGCTTAGACGTCCACCTTGTCAAATACAACCCCATAATTCCTATAAAAATGAATTTTTAAATGATATATGAAGGGAGAGGATACCTGTAAGTCCCGGGGAACATCCTCTGGGCGTTGATTGAGCTATTTTTCTATTCCCAAGCAAGAAAGCACTGAAGAGGATGGCGGTACCCCTCGTTAATCAGGGTGATCTCGCTCATGTGGTAGATGAGCGCTGGGTAACAGCTCTTCCGCTTCAGATCCCACCCCCAGTGCCCACACTCACCATGGCAGAACTGTTATGAGAAATCAGTGAAATCTGCTCTGAGATCATCAAATTGAAATAAATTGGAACTAATTTGAGTGGAAATCAGCCTGATGCTCAGATCTCAAATGGTCAAAAAGTTACACAGTGTATTTAAAAAGTTCTGGGACTAACGTTTTAAAGATACAACTTTACAAATAAAATCACTTCTTTTATCATAATTTAACATACAACCTTTCCCTCTCTATACATATTTATATTGCTAAAACAATTGTTAAAAGGTATGCACATAGTTCCTATCTTGTATAACCATGTTTAAACCAGCTGCCACAATCTTCTGAATTGTCTCTACTTTATCAAAAGGATGAACCTTCAGTGCCACCATCAGATTAGAGAACAGAAAGAAGTCAGACAGAGCCAAATCTGGTGAATAGGGTGGATAATTATAATCTGAAGGTGGCACTGAAGGTTAATCCATTTGATAAAGTAGAGACAATTCAGAAGAATGTGACATCTGGTTTAAACATGTATACAAGATAGGAACTATGTGCATACCTTTTAATAATTGCTTTAGCAATATAAATATGTATAGAGAGGGAAAGGTTGTATGTTAAATTATGATAAAAGAAAGTTTATTTATTTGTAAAGTTGTGTCTTTAAAACGTTAGTCCCAGAACTTTTTGAATGCACTGTGTATGAAGACTGACATATCATCCAGAATGCCCACCGGTTTCAATTAAGTTAACATGACAATCAAACAAATCACCTCCCTCCCAAAGTCATTGGGGATCATCCTCAATGGGCAGGCAACAGCATCAGACACCATCGACAAGGGTTCAAAGCACCCTGTTATTAATTCAGGTGTTGCACCTGATGCTACACCACTGACCAAACAAACAGCCCAGTTACCGAGCACAGGAGGGTTGGGCGTCCCAAACCTGTTCCCAACCAAATGGACCCGCCCCTATGTGGGGTGGCCTTGGGGGATTCCCGCCACTTGTTGGGTCAAACGCCATTGCGCCCATCAGAAACGTAGCTGAGCCTTAGTTTGAATGTCTGAGGTCAAACCTACAGTGACTCATCCCACCACCAAATCTTTCAATGTCAGTCCTAGGGAACTAATCTGCCCATTCCCAAATAATTCGCCAGTTAGGTCGAAATTGAGGGTCCCAATCCCAGCTTGTCACTACCCCAATGGACCACTATTTAATTAGTTGCATTGCACTGAGAAAATTGTTGATTGATTTTCT
Organism: Massospora cicadina; assembly: GCA_022478985.1. NCBI lineage: Eukaryota > Fungi > Entomophthoromycota > Entomophthoromycetes > Entomophthorales > Entomophthoraceae > Massospora > Massospora cicadina. The sequence continues at coordinate 33,383 of JAKSZP010010916.1, read as the reverse complement.
TCCTTTCCTTTCAATAAAATTTTGCCAAAAAACCATTCAATTTTTTATTATTTGTTAATTCTTCTGGCCACATCCCCGATGGCGTTTCCCTGGTGGTCTGTTGGTCCATATACCAGATGGGCTCTACCAGTACTTGTGGTCACTATGGCCCCCTCCGTTGTTGATTGGATTCAGCGAGTCAGATATTTCTGGCACTATAACCCTGATATCATGAACTTCCAACAACAAAATATGGGGATCTTGTGGCCTTATGTCCACCAACTGCAGGTGAGAATCTGTCTCCTTGCCTCCCCAAGCAAAATAACCTCTTATGCCGATGAACTCATTGAAACTATTTCTGTGATTCTGCCCCCTGCAGCAAGACTCCCTGGGTCTGGGATGGGCTCATTGTGGTTTATCATTAGGATCATACTCACTGTTGTTCTACATCAACAATTTGTTGTTTTTCAATGCCCAGCTCTATACAACGTTATTTGGTTGGCAATGCCTCTGGCATTCTAGCTTGCTTTTTGGGTGCTCACACATCCCAACCGTCAGGCCAGTCTAAACTTCTTCTGCCATTTCCATGACAATACCCTAGTGGTATAATAGGGACCTCTACCGCTGCCTCCCAAGTTTGATTCTGGTAGAGGAACTTTGGGTAAGGGATGACTATAACTATGTTGGCATTGTGCATCAATGCCCCAAACCTAGATAGCAGATAGCAAAGGTGGTCCATAGAGTTCCTGGCCTATCATACGCCGTGCATGAAGGTTTTCCAGATTTTATCCTCCTTTCTCATTCATTTGATTTCCCCAATCAGTGCAGTATTGTCCTCCAGGTTGGCCCACCTCAAATAAAATTTGAAAATTTAATTGATATAAAAAGCTCTTTTATTTTATCTTAAGATCGTCAAATTTACTTTTGTTAAGTGCTTCTTCAATAACTCCTTGTTGAAAGATATCCTGTCTCATGGAATAAACTTTGAACCTTTTTTATTTTTTGATTACTCATCTAGGTGACTACTTTTCTTTTGACTTAAGAGATATCTATCTCGTCCAGTTGACTGATTTACTTTGTCCAAGTTAAAAGTGGTGCTCAGTACAGGAGGCTCCAAGCTATTACAAGTGAAAACATCTATCACGTCATGGAGAATAACAACATTCAAAACAATACCATGATTTTTTCCAGAATTGTTACTAACTGGGTCACCAAGTCTAGATATAAAGTAATTCCTCGGTAGTCTGAGGTCTTTAGGTTCCAGGCTAATATGGAATAAATTATCCTTAATGTTGATTAGCATTTTCATCAAGTTCATGTCAAAAATCTTGAAAACAATTCAACAATTACTTAATGGAATTTATTTTGATGAAGATTGTTCTCTTAGCTCCAGGGCTTCTGCAGTGCCTATATAATGCACATATTTTATGATTCATACCAATTACCAGCTAGTGAGTTACAACAAGTACATATCATTATCTTTGTCATTTTTTTCACCCTTCTTTTTATCATCATCTTCAGATCCTTGGAGTAATTTTCCAAGTTAAACAGACTGCTTGGAATGTCACAAGTTACAAACATCATTAGTAAACTTTTAGAATATTACTTCAGTCTATTTAAAGATAGACTGAGACGCTAATTGGACAACTGAAGTTTGTTAAATGAATCCCAAACCCAACTTTATTTAATTGATAGTGTGTTTTCAGGGTATCTTGGTGATCATTCCTAATCAACAGTTGCAAGAACTTGATTTTGGTTAGGCCAAGAGAACTAATTAAATAGAACTCTCATTACAATAATTGCAACAGTGTTGTCATTTTTTGGCCCCAATAAGACGTCATGGAAGGGCCTCCTGGGCCCTATGGGCCTGAAGGTCATTATGGATCAGATGGAAGATAAGGGCCCCAGGGCCCCTAGGATCGGCCATCCTTGTATCTGGAGATGATGATTCATAGCGAAAAGATATATATAAAGTTATAGATATCTTAAATTCTCAATTAAAAAGGTGACTAATGGATGCAGGGTCCGCCTCAATAGAAGTAACTTTGACCCTCACTTACTTTTGATACCTTGTCTTCTGAAATAAAATACTTTTATGATGTTACCAAAGTTGTTGTGGGATACTATGCTGATTTAATGACAACTGTAAATGACTTGGTGACCAAGTAAGCCAATGTGAAGTGCAATTATGACTTCATTAAATTGAGATCCAGACTTTGAAAGAACAGTACAATAAAAAAGCTTCAGCGTCCTCAATAATATCAAATTTGGAGAGAACTCAAGAAGAATTAGAGCTCATCTAAAGATAGATCATTGTATTGGCTCCACTAACTGAAACTGACATTAAATTATCAGCCCCTATCATGGTCGCTGGCATTAATAAATTTATTGACCCTGATAACATCTTAAGTTACCCTAGTTTCAAAGAGAAATTTGTCCTAAACAGGAAAGTATTGCTTTGTTTTTGTCTGTTTATGATAGTGTGATGGAGGAATCAATTGAATATCAAAAGTTTAAACTTATTATTCCTTTTTAAGTACACTGCCAGAGAGATAATGAATCATCTTCCCTGGGAATGCCAACCTTAAAAATAGTTTTGAACAGCTATAGTTCATGAACCTAAAAGGTACCAACATACTCAATCAGAAGCAAGCTTTCATGGGCATACAGTAGAATAAGTTGAAAGTCCATCTGATCTTGCCATTCTTTTCTATGCCAACGCTCAACCTTTAATAACTACTAATAGAATTAATTTGGATGATTCTATCACACCAATATTTCAGCCTTAGACCCATGTATCAAAGTTCAACTCCACATGATTGGTCTAAAACATAATTTCAATGGTATACGGAATATTAAAGAAGCTCTTATCAAAAATCACACTGTCAGAATTAGTTTAAAAAGTTATATTAACTCATACTGACCCAGAGTACATGCTTTAGAGTCAAATAATGAAGTCTTTTGTATTGTAATGGAATACATCATCAGGCTAGAAACTGTTGGAAACGACGTTCCAATATGGATAAAAAAGGGAGGTCAACATGAAGGGTGAGGCTCTTTATGTTGACAATGCCGCTAAGCTTCAATCTAAGTCTATTTTACCTAATGATGTTAAACAGGTTATAAAGTCAATATTGGAGGAGGTGGTTGTGACTCAAGATGATAATAAAGTTTCTACTTTATCTTTTTGTACTGTTGATGAGACACCTATGTTCTTCACTTTACACCACAATTTTGTAGCTTAGTGACTCAAGTAGTAGTGAAGATTCAGAAGATTTCATTCCTAGTCATTGTAGATAGTGACTCAATTGTTAATGTCATATCTTCCAAACTTATGAAGCGGACTAAGGTGGCTTCATATGTACCTCACTATATGGTTTATGGGACTGCTAATCCTCTATGCACTTGAGCAATCATAGCATACTCATCCTAACCTACACAATTTAAAAAATTATTGATAATAACCTCCGCTGTTGCCTTATATAATTCAAGTTATGATCTCTTTTATGGTACACAATTTTTAAAAGAGCAAGTAGCTATTATTAATCATGTCTAAGAATATCTTTCTCTCCTAGAGACATTGACTGTCATTACTTTGAAACTCCTCATGATAAACCTGAGTTTTGAGTTTGAATATGTCTACATGAAAAATAATATTAAATTAATTAGTTCATGTATAATGTATGTGGGTCTAAAGTCTAAATGCCTCCTAAATCATTAAATGGGTATGAAGGTATGCCTCTCTATTCACCCCATGAAATAGTAATTCCACCCACATCTCAAATTTTGTGCACACCTGAGAAATGTTATGATAGTCCCTGTACAGCTATTAGAAATTCATGTACATCAAAACCTTTAGTAAGAGAAGTGTTGCCTTGTCCAGGGACTTTAGATCCTGCATATGCTGGGTCTTTTTTGGTTATACTAAAAACTTAACAAATGCACCAATGAATGTTGTACAAAGTACCTAATTGCTTTCATTCGCCCATTGGCTCTTGACAAAGTAGAAGACGTTAGTTGTTTTGGGGAATAAAGAGATATGGATCTTGAGCAGCCCACTGCCATTGACCATACTAGCCCTTCCATTGGCCTGTATTAACTAATAATCAGCGTAAAGAAGTAGATCAATTATTAAAGGAATATTATGATCTTTTAACTTCTACATGTGACTTTGGTAAATGAATGGTGGTTACATGAAGCAGAGACTAGAGATGAGCCCCATTTTGCACCTGACCATATTAGAAGAGTAAAGATGAAGAAGCTTAGGTGAAGGCTGAAATTAAACAACTATTAGTTTCTGGATTGTTGGTACATCCAATAGTCCCTAAGTTTTTCCACTTTATTAGTCCAAAAGAAAGATGGTAGTCATAGAGTAATGGTAGATTATCAAAGCCTTTGATGATTTACTAAAGAGGATAACCATCCCCTTTATTAGATTTATGATTCTCTTCAGAAACTTGCTGGCGCCCAGTACTTTTTGCTATGGATCTAGCAAGTGGCTTTTAACATGTAGAACTGGCATCTGAAGATTGACATAAATGTGACAAAACTGCAAATAAAGGATTGTTTGAGCACAACAGAATGCCGCAGGAGTATTTTAATGCCCCAGCTACCTTCCAACAATAAATGGATGGGATTTAGGAGATCATATAATTTCCTGCTTTTTATATTACCTCAATGATATAATTTAATTAAAGGGTCGTTTACATCTCATATGGATTACTATGAGAAGTATTTGATTGATTAAGGAAAGCCCCACTAAGGTTTAAATCATCAAAGTGTTCATTTTTAAAATAAGATGGAGTTTCTTGGACATTGGATATTAAATAAGGGAATTCAACTATTTCCTGAAAAGATTGATGCAATAAAGAGTCCCATTCTGATAGTTTAAGAGATATACAGGTACTTTTATTTGATAATTGGATACTACTGACAGTTTATCCTTAAATTTGCTGATATATAAAGACCTTTAAAAAATTTCATTACAAAAAGGACTACCTTTTGAGTGGAAACCTGAATAAGAATAGGCTTTCAATTTGCTTAGGACTGCATTGTGTACTCAGCACAATTCTAATACCTCATTGGTTCAATCAGCATTTTATATTGTTTACCAATGCCAGTAATGTAATGGTTGGAGCACTATCGCTTAACATGAGATTAAAAGGCAGATAATAATGTCGCTCAATACAGTATGACCTAAAGTAAGGAGGAGAGTAATTATTGTGTGAGCAAGAAGGATTACCTGGCTGTTATGTTAGCTATTAAATAGTCTTTCCCTATATGTATGAAACTTATTATACTGTGGTCACTGACCATGACACATTAAAGTGGCTACAGCAATTGAAGAAACCCAACGGACAGTTGGCATATTGGGCCCTTTGCTTATAGAATTGTGATTTCTCTACTGAACATCAGTACTATCCATCAAAGCGCAGATGTTCTATATAAGATGCCCGTGATTGCTATGCTTATCCATTAAGAGGTAGAATTTATGATTTTATTGCCTGACTGGAAAGATGGGCTCTTGAGACTAAAGAAATACATGATGAACTACATAGGAAGACTGAAAACAATCAAATTTGAGAAAAATTATCTATAAATTTATCAATGGTAAATCTTCCAATTCTTCCCTCTTTTAGAACATAAATAGTGGAAGGGCATAATGAAATTGGACATGGTGCCATTAAGAATACTTATGAATGACTGTAGACTTGATATTATTGGAGTAGGATGTTAGAAACCATCCATGAAGTCCTTGAAGCGTAATTTATTTTCTAGAACCATGATTGTCCTGGACCTCAATATTAACATTAAGTTGTGGCCTCTTCAAGACCTTCCACTGGTTAGTATAGATATAGTGGGGCCTTTACTGACGGGGCTCCATGGCTATAAGTATATTTTTATCCATAGAACATTTATCTTAACGAGTGGAAGTTATTTTGGTGCCAGCTGATACCATTTAAGCCATAGCAATATTTTTCATAACACGTTTTAACCAAGCATGGGTTCCCATAAAGTATTTTTATTAGATAATGGTCTCAATTTACGTCAATGATAATACATGAGCTGACTCTTCTGCTTAATATTAGTCATCATATTGTTGCTCCTTATAATCCTTCCTCCAACGGAGTAGTTGAGAGTGCTAACAGGACTTTTTCTATCCTGAAAAAGATGGAAACTTCGGATCCCCATCGTTGGAATCATTACCTTCTAGCGCCTTGATGGCTTACAGAATTAGATATTACCAAATTATTAAGATTTTCCCCTTCCAGGCTTTATATGGGAGAGAACACAGATTGTTAAGCAGTGTACAACCATTACTAGACAACTCTGTGCCAGATACCACTGCTTTAACCATGAAAATCTAGTGGATGAGATAATTCAGTTACAGGCTCTTGCTAAGGAAGAAATAATTAGCCATGACCTCTAGAGAATCTAAACAATCAAGTATATACGACCTGCATTTCCTGTATTTCAATTATGAGAATTTGTTATCTTTACCACCATTGACCAGGAGGTCAACCCAACAAGCTCAGCATCGTTGGTCTGTTCCATATCAAAATTTTTCACAAAGTCAACTCCAAATATTCCTTCACTGATTCGGCCCATGGATCTGTAATCAATCAAGTTAATACTCGATTTCATAAGCCCAATGTCCCTCTTTGACAGGATCTTGAGGGTGCATTGTCAGTAATCAGAATAATAATTGGGATGAAATTGTCTCTACCACCTAAAAAGATTCCCTAGTAGTAAATCAATTGTGAAGAGTCATTTCTATACATGATCTCAATTGTCATAATATTCAGCTATCCTTAAGCTAAAGCTTTTGATAGAGAAAGACATTTAACAATCTTGTGTAGGAAATCATCTTTATCAGCATCTTGACAGCGCATGATGATAGATCCTGTATGAAGAGAGCTTAGACGTCCAATTCATCAAAAACAACCCCAAATTCCTATAAATATATTAAGCTTTAGTTATAATAAACAACACTTATTTTTGGCCTAAAAATGGTTTTTAATTCTTGTTAAGTGCTTCTTTAATAACTTCTTTTTTTGGAATATCCTGTCTTTTGGATTTGAAACTCTGAACCTTCTTTATTTTTAAATCCTTTACAGTTGACTACTTTTCAGCTGCCTTGAGAGAGATCAAAATTGGCCAGTTGACTATTTTCCCATGTCCCAAGAGGGGCCAAAAAAGCAGCAACTGTAATGAACTGATTAAACACCGATTATCAAAATCTGGTGTTGCCCATCTCAACAGGGACAATTGGATGTACAGTGACGCCTGATAAGCTATTATGAATTAGTTTGGTAGTCCTAATTTTATGATTAACTGTAAACAGAAGTTTAAGGAAATCAATCAAGAGAGGATTAATCATTGTCAGCTTTTACCAACCATTTTACCAAGAATTTCATGTCCTGGATGGTGCAAAGGTACTATCAGATTTAGATGCATGCTTAGCGATGAAATTGGTGATTTTGGCCTGCAGAAATCTACACCAAGCCATTGTTTAGTCTCTGACAAGTTTGACTTCCACATCGCATATAGTGAGATATATCAAGATATTAAGCTTGATTTTTGACTCTCCTACTCAAATTGATGAGAAAATTCCAGCCAATGAGGTTCAAACTACGGAGAAATGTTTAGATAATGTTATGAAGAAATATAATGATCAGCAGAGTAGAGATTTAATGAGATAACACCTCAATGTTTCAAAAAGGGACAGGTAATTTTAAAACCACTATTGGATGGTGGTGTGACTGGACAGTTTGCCGCCTAAAGTTGGGGATAGAAGCCAAAAAGAATTGTGATTCTTGTGTTGTCTCATATTGAGGGTGAATATGCTCAAAATCTGGGAAAAGGTTTAGAATTCTAGATGTGGAACAGTTTAAAACTGCAAGAAAAACTGTTCTTCCATTTTTGCTCAGACAAAGTAGATACTACAGAATTATTGATCTAGGACCTAAGAGAGGATCCATAGTGTTGGGATATAATGCCAATATATATGCTATTATGAGAGCGAGGTCAAGCATGAATGTGATTGTTTCAAAAATTGTGTAGGAAGTCGCTCAACCATATTGTTCAGCTAATAAAGTGGCATAAATTTTGAGAATGATAATCAACTCAAGTCAAATTTGGTGAAGATAACATTTCCATACCAATCTGCGCAATAAAGTGATTGTTTTGAGATTTGGCGGCAAATTTTAATCAAATGTTAAGGATGATTAATAAGGCTGAAAATCAATTTTTAAGAAAATGATGAATATATTAAAATAGAACTGGTAATTAGCGATATAGTCACATTTTATGATGTCAGAGAAACAAGTGCCAGCTGTCAAAAGATGAAATACAATTATGACCTGCTAAAAGCAATGACAAGTCGGGAATGAAGGCTCAATGGATAGGACCATTCAAGATTATTGCCAAGTCAGTGAGAGATGCTAATATGCTGAGAAACATCACTGATGGATATATAGTGAAGCAGATCCATATTATATAATTAAGCTATTGGATCTAATGAAAATAAGTGTAATGTTTTTGTAAGGCTGATGAACCTACTAACAAAAAGTTGGATCTCAAGTAAATGTTTAAAACTTAAAAAGAGACCTCTGAACTAAAAAATAGCTGGTTAAGCTGAAAAAACAAACTCTCAAAATCAGAATAGGGGTAAAGAAAAGATGGACCTCAGGAACTACAAAATAGGATAAGTCCCATTACAAAGAAAATGTATTTATTTATTTGGGGAAGGTCGACCAGGGGACAAGCACTTCTGATATAGTGAGAAAACTAATGACAATCAACAATTAAAGACACCCCAGAGGGTTCAAGGCCCCTCTTGTTGTCTCCAGGATCACCAAAATTAGGACGGTAGGGAAGGGGAGTTATGCTGGCTTATTCTTGGATGCAGCATGTGTGAAGGAAAGGATCAACTTTTAGGAACCATATGGGGAACCATGTGTTGATTGTCCTTCTGTTATGGGGGGTCATATGTCCAAACAGCCATGCTTGGAAATGTTCCAATATATGGCTGTGGAAGCGATAAATGGCTTATTGGATTGTTAGCGCTGCTCCTGTGAACGATTTCAGTACCTTTGTATGTATCGTCCATAGTGCTATTGCTACTATTAACGCCCTGAGAGATGGGTGGATAGGATAATCCATGTTTATAGCGAACATGTTCCTTGCTAGGCTGAATGGATGTCCGTTTTCTTGGCGGAAAAGGCGCATGGCCTCTTTTCATAAAGCCACTAATGTTGGGCATTGTTCTAAATGGTGGGCTAGGCTTCCATACTGACCACATATTGTACATGAGGTGTGAGTGGCATTTGACCGTTCAGCTGTTCAGTATACTCTCCTCATGCACCTCCATACATGTGCTCTTATCCTGGGTTGGAGTAGAGGTTGATGTGTGTATCTCCATACTCTTCTTTGAGTCTCCAGGTTGTAGGGTATGTCCATATGGTCCAGGTAATCTATTCTGGCTATGGTACTTGGCTTTTGCTTATTACATTGTCTGTGACTATTTGATCATTGAGCTCCTGTCTGTGAGTTAGTCTTGGATGTCCTCAGTGACTGGTTTGGCTGTTTATGTGAATTCGCATGTTTCTCAAATCATGGCTAGGAGTATTTGTTTGAAATGTGTAGGAGTACCGTGTGGTCCTGCAGCCGTTAGATGGGATGCCAGATATTTGATTAATGTGTTTGGATGATTTGGTTTTTATAATTGGAGTGCACGTGTGAAGCTATTTCTTGCTGTTCTGGCCCAGTGTGTATCTGGAAGATCTGGGCGTGTCACCTGAGCTATCCAGGATCCCAGTATATGGGTTGCTTGCTCTACGTAATTAGTAAGCCCCATACCTCCATTCCTTCTAGAGCCAAATAGGAATTTGAGGTGTACAGGGGGGTTGTGGTTGGACCATAACCATTCTTGTAATAGGGCGTGGATTGTGTTGAAGAAGGATAATGAGAAAGCGATTGCATGGGCTGTGAATCATATGATTGATAGTTTCATAGAGTTGGCTACCATGACCCTTCCTGTTAGACCTGTTTGGTGTCCATGTAAGGAGGCAATGCGTTTTGTTATTTTTTCTAATAATTGATTTTCCATCATGGAGTTAGCGTAATCTCCTGCTTCCAACCATACTCCCAAGTGACAAACAGGGCCAGCTGTTGGCTTGGTGATGAATGAAAGTTTCAGTGAGGTCATTGCTAATTTTCGCCTCCTATGTCTGGTCAGGAGTCTTGATGTTGTATTAGCTTGTTGGCCCTGTGTAGATGGCATCCATTGGGTCTGATATTTCCCAAGAGTATAATTTCCATTTTCTCAGTGTTAAGTAATGCGTTACTTATGGCTGAATAGACTTGTATTATCTTATCAATTCTGCAAGAGTCCTGATTGTTGGATATTCCCACCACACAATCATCAGTGAAGGCCATCATTTTGACTGGTAGTTGGCCCTTGACGTTGATTCCTTTGAGCAGTGTGTTTGTATTTTGGATTAAGGGTCTAGGCTAAAGTTGTATAGTAGAGGGCTTAAGGGGTCTCCTTGTTTTAGTCCTCTCTGTGGGACAACTAAGTTGGTTAAGAAGCCCGCTCCCCGCACAGCCATGGTTGCAGACTCTGTAAACAACATTACCTAGTTTATAAATCTATTTCAAAGCTTAAATTTTTGAAGGCAGGCCCTAATATAGGTCCAGTTCACCCTGTCATATGCCTTTCGTTGGTCTAAAAAAACAAGTGCTCCAGAGGTTTTTGACTGGAAGACATTTGCAACTGTGTGGATGTTATCCCATATGGATCTTCTTGGAATAAATCCATATTGTGATGGGGATATCGCATTGGTTACAATTTCTCCTAGTCGTTTAGCCATAATTTTTGTGAAAATTTTTGTATCTGTGTTGGTTAAGGAAATTGGGCGCCAGTTGGATAGGTCTAATCTGTCTCCTTTTTGAATAAAGTGACCGTTTAGGCTTCTTTGCCTCCAGGTAGGAGGCATGTCTCTATAGTACACTTGTTCATTGAAGCTAGAAGAATGTTAGAGATTTTAGTAAAATTTTTATATAAAATTCATAGAGAATCCCATCAGGTCCAGGGCATTTCCCTTTTAGTGCACCACATACTACTTCCCATATTTCTTCACGCAATATTAATTTACTAAAATTGTTATTTTGGACTTCAGTGTCAATATGTGCACTTCTAAGGATTTTTTGATTTTTTTCTGGTTCAACCAGCTTGGATTTATACAATACTGTATAAAACATGTGCACTTCAGTTGCGACTTCTTTGGGTGTTTCTGCTATGGATTTGTCCAGTTGAAGGACCTGTGTACAAACTATCATATTTTTCCAGGCGTGGAATTGGCGGAAAAAGTAGCTTGAGCAAGTTTCTCCATCTCTTATGTTTTTGCCTTTATATTGGACTCCAACTTAGTGTTGGTGTGCGCGGATCAGGGTGTTTAGCCAAGCAGAAACCTCTGCCCATTTGAGACCCCATCCATGGATGCATCCCATTCTTGGTATGTTGTTTTCTAGATGGTCAATTTCAGCCAATGTGTATTTGATAATGGCTGAAACTGCCCTGTGTCTTCTAGACGATGTATATTTAATCTGTTGGGTTGTTGATTTTTGAAATTTTCCCAGGTGGTTAGTGGGTCTGAGCAAAAAGGTGTTTGAAAATCCTGTGTTGAGGATATTTCCTCCAACCAGTATTGAAATTCTGAGTCAGCTAAACTTTCTGGGCATATTCTGCACCATTTGGGTGCTTGGGTTCTTGGTTCCGCCAGTTTGTAAGACACTGAAACAAGCCCATGGTCAGAGAATTCGATTTTTGCAGTTTTAAATTTTTAAATTTGGTGACAGAAAGTTATTGGTGTGAGTATTAGGTCTATCCTCGACATAGAGACAAGTGTACCATTGTGTACATGTGGGCGTGTCATATTTTGTACCAGGGATTGCCTTTATGGCAGTGGATCATATAGCCCCAGGGTTGCCTTTAGTACTCAGAGTTCCACTTGTCCTTGTGGTATCTCTATTGTGTATGACCATTGGTCCATCTCTGGGTTAATCTAGCAGTTCATGTCTCCCATTATGAAAGTATTTTCTGGTAGATTTATTTGTGTTAGGGCTGTGAGAAATTCTCTTTGGTCATGTGCACCATTTGGAGCATACACACTGGCTATTGTGTGCACTTCAGTGTGTCATGAGAAGGTTACAGCGAGTATGCTGCCATCCAGGAACAAATTTTTATTAATAAATTTAAAGTTTTGGTTTGCGCGTACTATCACCCCACAGTGGAGCAACCAAAACAATATTGTTGGGAGGAGCATTTTTTCCCATGCCTCCTCCTCTTCCTGTGGACAGTGGGTATCCTGAACCGCCAGGATATCCACAGGTGGGTTTTGAAGGAGACTCAACTTCTTGGCCTGGGACATTAAGGCCTTGAGCCCCACTATGTTCAGCGTCCCTATCTCTACTGAGATGCCCAATGCGCCTCAGGAGTGGTTAGCAGGGCCCCCCAGCCCTACTCCCTTGCTCACGTTGCTCTCCACTGCACCTCTGCTGCGTAAAGAATAACCATGAGTAGGAGTTGGGGTGTATTCTGCAGCTTTCATTGCTGCAGCTTTCGCTCCTCTCTTGGCTTTGCTTGGTTTCAATATGTTATTGTGGTACACTTGTGGGTTTTTATTGGCCACATTATTTTCTTGCACATTCCATTGTTGGTTTTCCTTCCCAATTGGGTTAAATTCCACAATTTCTGGGGGTGCACTGAACCCCAATTTTGCTGCATTCATTTCCAAATTGGGTTCCACCAAATTCAATCTGGTTGGATTGGGTGTATGATTTTCTGTGGAATCTGATTGGTTCAAGGACTCAAATTCCTGCATGTCTTCCTATCTGCTCCAGTAATATGGTTGAATCCACTGAGGCAGTTTGCCTTGGCCGCAGCCAGCTTGTGAGCTTGTTTGGCCATTTTTCATTTTTTTGGGCTAAATAGGGTCAATTATTTTATATTGCACGTGTTCTCCCCAGTTGAAGCCTTGTGTAGTATCCGTGATTTTGACATACTCTGAGTCATCTTCTCCCATTTCCTCCTCACAGAATTTCATTTCTCTCAGGCCTTCTTTTATTGGGCAAGCGTGAATCTAGTGCCCAAAGGTCTGGCTGTGGTTGCATATGGGGGGTGCACTTTCTACTGTTTCGCAGAACAGCTGGGATTTTTCCCATCAATGGTGAAGGATGCAATGTGGAGGACTTTTGTAATATCCTCTACTACATACTGGTTCAGTAATATAATTGCTATTGGCTTTTCCATGCTAAGGGTTGGCATCAGCTGGAATCTTTGCATTTTGAATTGTTTGAGTTCTCCATAGGCTTCCAAGCCTTCTCAGAGATGTCTTTCAAATACTGTGCGCACCAGTGTGGTCAGAAGATAATTGAAAAATAATGAAAATGTCTTTGGATTCAGTCCAACGGGTGTGTTTGGTCAGGGCCAATTGCTGTCCATCAGGAAGGTTGAGTACCACTCTGACCTATGCTGCTTTGTTCACTTCTTCTGCAGTTTCAAACCCAAGATCTATCCAACCTCTGCAGATAGCATGGGTTGTTAAGTACACCGCATGCAGGAAAAATTTATGTTGATCTTTGCTGAACTTTTCCCACATTGTTGGTGTTTCTACGCCCAGGAAAACTCATATCCCATGCTCTAATGATGACAATGGTTGCAATTGGGATACTTCAAAATATCTGCAGTACTTTAGCAAAAAAATAATGAAACCCATGGGGGCGCCACCTCTTTTTTATTTTTGCTGAGATTTTCATTTGTACCTGTGCGCTTGGTACCTTTGGGCAGTGCAGCTCTGGGTCCGCTGCCCTTTACCGCATTTGCCCAGCTCTTTACTTTATTATTCATACTTATCTCACCTGGTGTTGATTATCAAATTGTGGTGTTAGAATTAAATCATATTACTAAAAGTGATAGTAATTTGAAAGAAAAGCTAAGAAAATATATTTAATATAGATAAAAAATAGAAAAGATTTATGTAGAATTTTAATTTCTTCTTTTTCTGCTTTCGAAAGAATTGCCAGTATTCCCACCCACCATTGTCAATTGATGAGTAGGGGTTGAGTTTAATGGAAGAAGATCGTTATCATATGCAGAATCACCGTAAATAGAAACTGCATCCGCCATGAGTAGTACCAAGGCGCTATAGAGAACAAGAACTCAGTAAAGCTGGATGAGAAGATTTTGTGGTAACAAGGGCTGTAGATACCTGTCCTGGGTTCAAACAGGTGGACTAGTTCATATTGTCAGCTAGGATGACTGAAATAGTCCTGACATGGCATAATGCCACGGGAACCACGCTCAAGAGTGGTGGCAGTTTAAGAAATGAAGAAGAGGAGCCACGTTGCCAAAGGTAATCATGTGAAACGTTGAGCGTGGATAGAGCCAAGCTCTGTGAAGTCATATTTGAGTTTGATAACCACGCTCCAAAAATGGCATCCTCTCCCCAAATGTTTATCTTTCTCTGGGTAATATAGTCAAGTGGTGGATACGTTGGGATTCCTATACGCCAATATTTCCCAGCTGATTAGAATACTATAAATCTTCTTGCCCACTAGGGGATGAGATCCTACAGTGCGTTTCAAATTATTACTTTTAAATGATACCTATGGTTTAAGGAAACCCTTTGACAAATATTAGCTAATCAGCATTATTTTGTCCCGTTAAATTACTTTGGTTATGTCAGGGTTGATCCCTGTAAATAAGTTTACTTTATGATTTAATTGCTGATGTAATAAATTGGTGACTGAGTCTTATTAGTTAATAAGAGTTTGTCACCAATAAACTCAGGGATTTACGTTTAGCTACTGAAGAATTGGCAATGATTCTGGTAGCATTCACATTTTGGCCTTTTGATAACATGACCTGTTGTTGATTGACAAAGGTCTATTCCCTAAGCAGGTTGCTATCCTAATTAAGGTACTACGCTGAGGTTTAATGTGATTGTGGGGACACTTTGTTGATCAACCAGATGAGGTTTCATTCTGGTCCGCGATGAATATGACTAGGCAAATGAGGAAGATCCTCATGGGTACAATTTTAAAACTAATCCATCGAAACAGCTGCCATTTCCAAGTGAGGTGCTAATGGAAGAGTTGGTTTCCAGATCCCTATATGATACCCTAATTTTCCCTCAATAAAGGAGTAACAAAAGTAGAAAATTAATAAGTTTTAAACTTGTTTTGTATTTTCTTAAAGTAGAGTGGAAGAGAAGAGGATTTTCTTATCTATTCTTCATTTTACTTCTTGAGGAAGAGTTGAAGGAAAGGGTCCCTTGTTCAAGTGTAGCTTAGTTGCTCCACTTGCTTCTGAGTGAAAAGAGAGAATAGCGTTAACACCAGTCTAGCGTTGGACAAAGTACTAAACTTGGCCTTGAGAAAAACTCAGCTAAGGAGATGGTCATCATGAAATTTCCAACAATTTCAATTATATCAGTAAATTATAACGCACATACCAGAAACTTTAAGTAGACTTTGATAAGGCGAGCTACCCAGTTGCAAGTTTATATTTGGTTCTATTTTAGTAATTGAGTACACAGCTCCCAAAATTATACATGAAGTAATCTTAGGGGTTCACATTTCTACCAGCAATGGGGAGGTACATAAAACTTATTAATGGTTGAAGTCTCAATAAATTATGATGGTATGCTAGATTCTATTCAAGTTGTTTTAAATGCCTGTCTCACATGCTGCCGTCATAATAAGCTGAACAGGAGATTAAAATCACTAGTTGGTCTTTCCTTAATCCTTCTGACATACTGTAAATATCAATGTCATTAGCCCATTATCAGCATTCTTACATGGTCATTGACATATCTATTAATTGTGGAAACCTCACCAGATGTTTTAAAGAGGTATTGTCCCTACAGCCACCAACTAAGAAACTGCCTTGTTTCTGTTTAACATATCTTATGCAACATGGAAGACCAATAGTAAAATTATATGAAAGTGGATATAATTCACCTTCTGAGGTGTTACAAGGATTTACTACCTCTCTTAATACGTATCAAACCTTCTCAGAACCTTAAAATCCACCAAAAATAAAGCTGTTAAAAATGATTTTAAATTTTTAATTTAATATGAGGTACTCTGACCAAAGATGGACATTACTGAAACAAAACACTAAAACAAATCACACATGAACACTGGAAGCAACTGCCCAAAATGCGCAGCGAGACACACAAAATGAGCAACACATCCAACAAGGTGGGATAGCGGCGGGCCACTCATACCATCATGGTGGAAGGGGAAGGGGGGTCAAGGGGATATTTAAGGGTTCCTCAACATTCAAAGCGTGAGCCAAGGCAGAGAGCAAGGGCGTGGGGTCATCAGTGATATATGGGAGGAGTTTTCAGAGGACTGGTTGGTCATAGAGAGTAGTATCATTCAAATCGCGCCAATGTTAGTTGACAAGCATTTCTTTGCTTTAATGTGGATGACAGGAAGTTGGGTTAATTAGGCGGTACTAGCACAGGTAACTTTTTCTTTGGTTTGTGAAGCAGTAACCAATTTATGAACGGCATCCATGGCATGGTTATGCAACTGAAGAATGGCTTTTTTGCTTTGTGGGGGAAGGCCAGGGAAAGAGTGGGAGGGGGGAGACCTTTGGCAAGCATTTTTGCTGTGTGGGCAAAACATGGTAGAGGAACTCCTTTTCAGGTTGGGCAGCAATTGCCACAGCAAACTGGTGTTGGGTGCACAACACATTATCATTTGGCCGTGTGGCATAAAAGTGCTGAGGAATCAATTTGGGGAATTATGTAGGGATAAATTCCCTCATGTTGACATTGGAGTCTTCAATCATATTACCTGATTCATTGTTTTCATCCAATGAGGGCCATAGGTTCATGTCATAAAAGGCCACATTTTCCTCAATAGGGATGCCTGAGGGTGGCAATTGGGTTGGGGCTCAGGCTTAGATTATTGTCCAAGCCGCTTCCTGATTGGTGGAAGCAACGGTGGTACCAGACTTAGGATTGGCCTGATCAGCTGCTGTGGGTGCAGCAGTGGCAGAAGGTTTGGGAGGAGGGGAAGGTAGGATGACACTCCATGCCCAGATGGCTTCAGGGTGGCCAGTGGATGAGTAGCGAGCAGTCAAGACTGCAGAGGTGGCAGAGCTGGTGAGGCAGGGGAACTACGCTTAAGTGATCCAACTCAAAATAGGCTAGATATATGGTTCTACTGCCATCAACTTGGGCCTAGAATGGGTGATTAGGGGCAGAGGCTATGAAGGAGCGGGGGGATCTGCTCAGCGATATTATTGAATTTAAGGCTGATCATGGCAAATGCTCAAGGCCACAAAGGCGTGTAACTCCATTAGGGACCACAAATTGAATGATGGGATCATTACCATATAATTCCAAACCTGCCATCAGCTCTTGATGGAGCACCACGGGGAGAAGAGTGGGCAACCCAGAAAAATGAACCACCAATGTGGAGTCAGTGGTGAGGCAGGTGCGTTTGGTGGGTATTGGGGTGCCCTCAAAAAGGGGGCAAAGTTGCTGCATTGGCAGCATCAGCTTCACAAGTTAATCCAAGGTCAAAGTACCCTTTATAGAAGTGGAAATCAATAAACCCAGCGATTGCATCACTGTTTGGACTATTTTTATGATGGCTTTACTGCATATGGGAACAATTTTCATACTTGACCCATAGGCTGAAATGCATTTTAGAGCTGGGAAGTACTAGAGGGCAGCTGGGCACTGCCTGGGAGCGTGCAAGGTGGTTTACGAGATCCTTGGGTGGAATGAACCAACCCAAGATCTTGGTGGGACTGGACAAACCAGTCTGATCACATTTTCCCACTGGGTGGAAAATGCTGGGTGAGGTTTCGCCGCTGCCTCACATGAGAGCAGCAGGTGATGGGGCCATGGACATCAGTGGGTCAGTGTCACGGCTAATTTGGCTAGCTATTTCGTTTTGTAAATTTAAATTAACTCAAAATTGGGCTCAAGCAGAAAGAAAAGTTTTGGCAGGTGAAATAGTGGTTTGACAATTCTGGAATATCTTTGATAAATAATTTCTGTCAAAAAATGATAGCACGTTTAATCTGATACTAATGATGTCTTTGCTGACTTTCTACATTAAAATTATTTCATACCAATGCCTTGCTCACTTATCATGCTATTTACCAACAAAAAAAAGTAGCCGCCCTTTGGTTACTTTATGATATAAACCCCATTCTACAAAAAACCTACAACTAATTATATCTTGCAACCCACTCAACAACCTTTAAAATTACTCTCCAGGCACTAACCAACAGATCTTTTATTTACAACATCTATTTATAAATTCCTTAGTTCATACCATTACCATAGAAACAGGTAAGAGTCACCTAAGATAAAACTCCTTGCCTGTATACCATCCAGGAATTTAATAATGTTCAAACATCATTGACTCAGATGATAATTAACAAACTCACAATAATAGACAGTACTTTATATGGTTCTTCATAAATGAGAAACAAAATTTCATTGTTTTTGTTGCCAAAGGTAAATGGTCAACTGAGTACATGAACAGTTTTATAGGCATATGCACCCCTCCAACATTAACTTAAGTGTTTTTTTCAGGATGCAAAGATTAAAGAAAGTAAATTACATAGCGTTAAAGTTAAACTCATCTCCCTTTAATTGCATCAAATGACGATTACATTTTATGGGGGTGTCAACTTTAAAAGCAGAGGACAATGGGAATAGGCCGCCTACTTCATCAGGACTACAAATATCTAGAAAGGTTGCCTTGTAAATCAGGAAATCAATGCTAAATATTAAGAAAATCGTCTTGTTCTCCTACACAGCCAGAAAATATAGAAGATTCTGATTGTTGGTCTCTGGAAGGCGCTAAGAAATAATGACACTTGCTTTCCTAAAAATTGAAAGTTTTTAAAGTAAAGCAGGGATTAAGACTCTTATTTATTACTTTAAGTTTCCTATCTTTAGATATATATTTGAGCCCGCTTATCAAGTCTTGTCCATCCTGACAGTTATTACTCCTAGATTATAGATATTAAAATAAATATGTCCAAGTGAAAAAAGCTTAAAGCTTTTCCTCTGCTTGGCCCTGTCTAACTTAGTATGATTACAATCATTAATTTTATATAAGAAGTTTTGAATTTATCTGAATTCTTATAATTTTAGGAGTTTTTGCCAAAAGTTTCCATTTTTGTAAATTATTTGGTTCTGAACATGGATGGCCATTTTCATGATAGATATAATTAGATGTTGAAAAAAAGATGTTGCTTAAGGTGAAAAACTCCAGTAAGAAGAAGAAAAGAGTGCAGGTTTTTCTAGGAGCTGGAAGCAAAGTCCCAAGTGATAGCTAGTTTGTTTCAAGGTAAACTCCTGTGTCAAAATGCACATCAAAATGATCCTGAGCAATTTAAGAAAGAGGACATATGATCTAAGTCATCTAGTTAGACTTGAGGTTGATATGCATGAAATGGTACGCTGTGAACATGATGTAATAGGCCGCAGAGAGTGCTAACTATAGTGCCATCAATAGGGTAAGACCAGAACCAGAGGCTTATGCTGACCATTTGCTGGGATTTTGATATTCCCAATTTACCCAGCTTTTTCAATTATAATATACTTGCTTATCCACTAGGGCATTAACCCTGCTAGTGGATGTGGGAGTTATTAATTATGTGCAATAACTTTTTTAGAGTATAATCCTGAACAAATATTTAAAAATTTGCAGGCTTTGATCAGCCAGATCACTACTGTTTTTGTTGTGGTGATCCACAACAATAAAAATTGATCAGGTTGTCAATTTACTATTGATATTTTAATTAAATTGTAGGAGTCAATTAGGTTTGGTCACCAGTTGACTAAAGAATTTATGAGTTTCTGAACGAGTAATGCTGCCTATGATAAAAGCAACTTGAAAGTTAACCTTTAGGGATCAAAATCTGCTTTTTATAAGTAAGAATCACGTTACTTCAGCAGTTTATTACATTATAAGGATAAATTGATGTGGGATGAGCGAAGACTTTGGGGCACGTCTTCATTTTAGCCTAGAAGAGTTACATTGAGAGTCAGTGGGAGAATCAACTTGAGAGCTTAAAAAAGATTAATGCTTCATGTGGCCCCAAAGATTTAATTCATCATTAATGGCCGCTATTTCCAACTATGGTGCCCACATAAGGGAAGTGGGCGCCAAATTCCCTATAAATAGTCTGGGGGTTTCTTAATAAAGCAGTTAAATATTTATCAACAAATTTTTCATAAATTTTTAGATTTTATTAAGGTGGGCTGACCTGGGAACAATACTGCATCAATGAAGGTAAGTGAAGAAAATGTGAAAGAAGGATAAAACCCAGAAAACTTCCATGCATGGTGTATGATAGGCAAGGAACTCCATGGACCAACTTTTATATTTGCTATCTCAATGTAAGTCCTGTGGAACGTCCCCTGTGTGTTAATTGGGCTCTCTTCCCATTTCTGAGTAAGAAGGTACCAAAGAAGGTGGCTGTACCCCTCGTTACCCAGGGTGACCTCGCCCATGTGGTAGACAAACGCTGGGTAACAGCCCTCCCTCTTCAGATCCCTCCCCCAGTGCCCACACTTACCTTAGCAGAACTAGAACATTTAATCAGGGAAATTTGTGATAAGATTACCAAAATGAAATCAATCAGTCTGAAATTGAGTGGAAACAAGCCTGGTGATCAGATATACATAATCAAAAGGGACAAAGACTAATTCATCAGCTGGAATTACTGATTGTTTTAATTTGGCCAACACCACAATTGTCAAAATTAACCCCCTCCCAAAATCTTTGGGATGATCCCCAACGTGCAGGTAGTAGCATCGGACACCATTGATGAGAGTTCAAAGATCCCTTCTGGCAAATTGGGTGTTGCGGCCAATGCAATGCTTTTGACCAAACAAATGGCCCAATGATTGGACATGGGTGAGTTGGGCATCCCAAACTTGTTCCCAACAAATTGGGACCGCCCCTAAGTGGGGTGGCCTTGGGGGATTCCTGCTGCTCATCAGGGTAAATGCTTTCACGCCAACCATCAGAAACACAGTCAAGCCTCAGTTTGGGCGTTTGAGGTCAAACTGACAGTGATTTGTCCTGCCGCTGAATTCTTTGATATTAATTCCCAGTGAACTTATCTGCCCCATTCCCAAATAATTCGCTGGTTAGGTTGAAATTGAGTGTTAATTCCAGCTTGTTTTAAATTAATTGACCACTATTTAATTAGTTGCATCATACTGAGAAATTTGTTGGTTGATTTTCTTCACTTTCCTTTACAAAAAAATTGCCTCAAAAGCTAAAAATTTTGATTTTATTGATATCCTTTTGGCCGCATTACCAATGGCTTTTCTCTGGTGGCCCATCAGTCCTTATACCGGATGGGCTCTACCAGTACTGATGGTCACTATGGCTCCTACCGTCATAAACTGGATTCAGCGATCTAGATACTTCTGGAAATTCAACCCTGTCATTACAAACTTTCGCCAACAGTATACTGGGATCTTGTGGCCTTAAATCCACCATCTCCAAGCAAAAATATGTCCCCTTGTCTCCCCAGTTGAATAACCCTCGTCTATTGGTGACCTTGTAGAAAAAATACCTGTATAACCACCCCCTGCAGCAAGACCTCCAGTGTATAGGGCGGCCTCCATTTAGTTTGTTCTCAGTTGCTATTCACTATTGCTTTGCATCAACGATTTAACGTTTCTCAATGCCTGGCTCCATACAAAGTCATACGTGCAGCAATGCCTCTGGCATTCTGGCTTGCTTTTTGGGTGCTTATGCATCCCAACTGGAAGGCCGGTCTAAACTTCTTCTGCCATTTTCATGACACTCAGGGTGGGGCACTGGTGCACAAAACCAACACAGTCATGATTGTCCCCTACCCAAAGTTCACTACTAAGATCAAACTCAGGAGGCAGTGGTAGAGGGTTCATATTCTACCACTGGGGTATACTCCACTCCAACAAACAAACTTTTATAAGTTTTGACTATTTTCTCTTATAATTAGAGATTTAGAAAGATAAGAAATCTTTTATCTACCTTGCTGTTATCTCCTCGGACTCTGCATGACAAGAAGGAATAAGAACCTCTGAATATAACCCCAAGAAAAGTTCTACAGAAGTGACGGGAAGAACCTCTGAACCTGAACTGAGTTTAAGCTCTACTGAAGAAGGAAGAATTTTCTTACAGTTATCCAGATACCATTCAAGATTAGTACAAGCACCAGTTTTGCGTTGGACCTAATAGCCATCTTGGTTAAAAGAAGCTCAACTAGAGTAGTAGTATTCATAGTTATTGCCCCATAAAAATTATCAACAATAAAAACAACTCATTAAAAAGGAACCTGTGCAGTTGAAAGAGGTAGCTGAAGTGAGTTGCTATACAAAAAGTGTAAATGAATCCCAAAGTGTTATCAATTTGTACTCACTACAGAACGTAGTTGAGTATCCAACGGTTCTCACTTTTATCACCATTGAAAGAAGAGGGTTAAGTATAATTTATATATAAAGTATAACAAAACTTAATAAAGTTAACTATAAGCAGCCCATTATCTTTTTAATGCTAGAAATTACTATCTATAAAAAACAAAAGATCTCAGCACAGTACTAATTTTATGAAGAGTTTAAGATGCAAGAGATCATCAAAACCAATTTTGAGTTGAAAAGTTTTTGTTTTTCATTGAGTCTGAGTGTTTTCAAACTTTTAAAACTCTATTGCTAATTAACTGGTGCTTTAAGTATTTTTGGGCAACTTTTTATTAATAAATGTTACCTTTATGTCATCATAAGCATCAGCTTAACAGGTAAGGCTAGAACTCAACTCTTATCAAAGACCTTAGAGATCACCAGTATCTCTCAGGTGTTTTAGACGTAAATACTGAGGCTTCAGTGAGTTAGTTTAAGAGGGGGGTCAACAACAGGCAAATTATCACTAGCTGTGACTTTATCCTATGCTATTGGACTTGGTTCCACTCAACCAGAAGGGACATCATTCAAGGAAAAGTTCTTGTGAGGGTGTGTAAGTTTATGGCTACTAATGAAGCTTGGGAATCAAGACTTACAGCATTAGAAAAATTTTCATGAAAGTCGCAGCTTGGCTCTTGAGAATTGGCGCAGTCTCTTTAGGACATCCATCTGTTCTCAGTTTCATCATAGCCCTTAAAAACACTAAATACTGGATGCAGCGCTGAGATAAAATGAGAGGCAAGAGGATCAACAATTTCATATTCAGCTCACCATCTACAAATACTAGATTAGGATGAGATTCATAGGGTCATCATATAGGGTCAGGACACTCATGGAGAGTGCTGAACACTTTTATGGAGGGAGGTAGGTTAGCTTGATAAGCAGCATGGCAAACCTCCCATATGATATCGAAAGTCCAACAAGCTTGGGACCGTATTTTAACAGGGGTTTTATCAAATACAGGTTCTTGTTGTTAACAATAATCAAGTCACCTGGCTTATAATCAGGACCCTCACAGAACTTGCGGTCAGTTTAGGCTTTGTATAAACTCAAAGCGTCAATCAAATGTTCATTCACCGCCTGTTTATGCCTCTTTGTTCTTTAATGCTCTTTTTAGCAATAACTGTTGGCTCAAGTCGTGGAATTAAGCTAAAACTGGGATTGTAGCCATAGTTTGCAAAAAAGGTGAAGTGCCTATTGAAGTGTAGATCAGGTTATCATATGCAATATGAGCAGTGGTTGGTGAGAGACCCAATCGATATGTTCTGCATTAAAGTAGCTATGTATAACTGCTCTATATTTTGGTTCACTTCTTTGAATGTACCTCTTACTGAGGTGAATGGCTGTGGAGCGAAAAAGGTGAATACCTACAATAAAACAAAGCTTTAAAGATCTGAGCGTTATTTTGATGGCCGTAGTCACTGATGATATATTTTGGGATGCCATGTAGTCAGAAGATGTGAAAAGCAAAAGGCTAAAGTCTGGAAAGATGTAATGGTGTTGCAGTGGATAAAGTGGGTCATCTTGGTGAAGTGATCCACTATACCATCACCACGGCATAGCCCTTGGACAAAGGGAGTTTAACAATTAAACCTACAGATAACCATGTCCAAGGGGCCTTTACCATTTTGGGGTTGTACTAGGAGGCTAGCGGTTTTAGGTGGTTGGGTTTTATAATTACATTTAATTAAGATATTGTAATTTGCAATGTTGTAATCAAGCACTTTACATTTGTAGGCGCATCAAACCAAAATTGGCCTTTATAAACTTGCCAGAATGACGTGTGGTGGGAGGGTCGTGAGCCTTGCAGATCATTTCTTCTCTCAATGGTTCAGGTGAGATCCACCATTTACCCGTGGTGGAGTTTGACCCCATCAAATAGCTGGTAGCCCTTTTCTAATGGTTTGCCATTTATCTGCTAGGTTTGCTTTACTTTAGTGTAGTCTCCAAACAGGGGCTGAGATAGCTTAACAAGGGATGCGGTGTCCATGTGTAAAAATTTATTTTGGTGGTTGTTATCAGCAAGCAACCTAGTAACCTTTTTACTGCACAGGTTCAGTTTCCTTGTGCACTTCGTCGCGTTATATAGAATGAATTATTAATCAATAATAGTATGGAGACTATTATACATAGTTGAGTATAAATTATATTTTGGCCCAACGCTCAGCTAGTATTCCAATTAAATACTCGTGAAGTTGTAACCATAAGGATTTGTACCCTTGCTCTTGTCCACCAAATCTTTGCTGAGATACCCCGGTGACAATCTCTTTCATCCCAAGAACCACAGTCAGCAGCTACCCCTGATTGTGGTTCCTTCTTCTCTAGATCCCCACTCAGATCTTTACTCTACTCTATGAGAGTTTTCCAACTATTGCCCTCTGCAATAATATCCTTGAGACAGAACAACACAATAGAAGCTGATAGCTTAACTATATATTAGATTAATAATGTAAATACTGTAAACACTGTTCTCATAAATAATGTTTTTTATTATAATACATCCTAGGGAATATATATAGTAGGGGATTCAGCTGTCTAACCCTCAGTTGACACCTCTTCAATGAATTGGCAGCTGTTGCCATTGAATCACCCTTCCTCATCTTAGCAGCGATGGTCTTCCCCATCCTGGCTAAAATTCTGTCATTGGACATCCTCAAGACCTAAAATAGAAAGAGTCATAAAATGTGTCCCTAACATTTTCCTCTTTATCCAAGCAAACCAACCATATTTGGCTAGTGACCTGCTTAGGTAATGGGACTTATTACTCATTATGGCAGGTCTCTCATCAACTGATCAATTTGCTAGTTGCAGGTGGCATCACTCGCCTCACAACTTGCTATTTATTACCAATCAATTGGTGATGAGACCTGACCAATCCCAATCGGTACACCTGATAGTTAATCACTATTAGATGCCCCTATTTCGTTGGCAACTCCACCCAATGAGATCTTAAGTGTTCAAACAGATTGATCCCCAATGGATACAACCAGGAGAATATCTCAAAATCCCCGAAATGTAGTTTCTCCAAAACTTGGGCCAACCAATTTCTGATTCAATTAGCTTTAGGGAATTTTCTTCTAGCTATACCAGGTAATCTAGCAGGATGGGAATATGGGCAAAAATCCCAACACCATGTATCCATCCAGGGGTTCCATAACAAGTAATGAAAAAGGTTGGCATGAGTGCTTACCTTCACCTGACCTGTTAAATCAACACTTGGGTAATATGGGTGTCAAATTAACTCAGAGTTAGGGTCAAAAACAGGGTATTATGAGAGAGCATCAGGTAGAAGGTTTTTACTACCCTACAAACTCATTCTGGAAACTGAACAAGGATGGGACCTCTAGCCACCTGGACTGGCGAGAGGTCAGCTTCTGCAAAAGGCTGTAGTACACTATATATATGATCAGTGGAGATGTTGAAAGCCCATTTAGAGCCATAAAAAATAATGACGCCAGTGCTTTACAGTTCTATCAATTTCAAGAAGCTCCTTATCATGAATCGTGTAGTTGAGCTGAGGTAAGTACAAGTTCTTAGAGAACTAAGTAACTAGGCACTTTGATACATTCTCTCCTTCTTGCAAAAAGGCTGAACTTACTTAAAAGTTAGAGGCGATAGTAGCAACAATGAAAAGCTGGTTTAGATTACAATGCACTAAAAAAGAGCTGGACAGGAGGATAATCAAGACTGCTTTGAAGCTGCATTGCATTATGTCGTCCAGTTGAAGGTTTTCCTTCCATATGTGGTGTAGAGAAGAGCAGCAACTTCAAATAGCTGTGAGTGAACTTATTGGGGAATTTTATGTACCATGGAAGCTGCACAACCCTTTGATGGAGGTAAGAGTCGCACAATCATGAATGAATACTTCCTTATCAGGAGCAATCATGTGGTTGTGAGATGATATAATATTATCTTAGAACTCAACTTAGGTATAGTAAATTTGCACTTTCTCCCTTTTATAAGTAAGATTTTCCCGTGCCAAGTGCTACTTGACGGCTTCCAGATGTTTTCATGGGACTCTTCATATGGTGAGTAGACCAGTATTGTCCATATAGGCTATTGAGCAGGATCACATGTATCCTAGGATGGCATTAACGAACCTTTGAAGGCAGGAGGGTGCGTTATTCAAACTAAAGGGCATGACCCAGAACTGGTAATTACCATTACTGGTGCAAAAAAGCAGTCAATCACTTCTAGAATTCCTTGAGGCGAAATTGGTTGAAGGCGTCCAGACAGTCCTTCTTGCAAAATATCCTAGCATTCTCAATATAGCGCTAATCTATTGCTCAAGGGCCAATGGATGTGGGTCAAGAACCGTTACATTGTTCAGATTGCCATATCATTACAGGGTCTGAGAGAGACATCAAATTTCTCCACAAATAAAAAAGAATGCACTCCTGAGATAATTTCTTGATGATCTGATCCTTAGGAATAATGTTGTCAACTTTAAAGTTAAGGACTCTTTCCTCAAAGGTAGGGGTAATTGGATGATATCTTATTGAGGTATACTGTCACTTTGAACTCAATTAAACTTATTGTGCGCAGGAAGTGGTCAAGATATATGGAAGTCAAATTTGTCTGCACAGACTTTTGTGTGCCTGGGTAAGTTATGTGATAGAGAGGCCATGAGGGTAGCTGAATAGTGGCAAAGCTAAAATTTGTAAAGTTTACAGTTCATTGGCAAAGCCATGGAGCTTACATCCTTAAAAGAATGGTAACAGAAGTTCCTCTTAAAATTTTGCGTGGATGAGTTTATAGGAAAAGGTAGTGAGAAAGCTGAATATTACCGCCAGTTTACACCCAAAATGATAGGGTACAGAAGCCTATTTTTTACAGAGAAAGCATATATACAAAACGTTTGTCGTCTGCAATGAAGGGGCCAAATAACAGCTCCTAGTAACTAGGGATGGCTTTAGAAGCACCGCCCTTTAAGAATTTGCTCACCCTTGGGTAGGTATTAGGCTTCCGCGAGGTCCAGGAAGATAAAGTTTTAATAGCGCCAATGTTTACCAAAGTAAGTGCTTGGAAGTCCTTTACAAGGAGGGAAAAAAGTCATGAAGAAGATCTACGCAGATATGGATTTAAAAGCTGGTGGCCAAAAAAGATAAGCCAGCTCTGATCCCAGAAGGGTGGAGTAGACATGGATAGCCCCTTAAGACTCTACAGAATATCACTTCACATTGTACATAAGATTCTCACAAGATTTGAAGGGTGTAGGGTAGCTTAATGCTCTATGTTCTGCAGAAGAAAAGTCCTTGTCACAGGCAACCTCACCAGAAAGTATGGCTAAGTTTCTTGAGGTCCCACCATATAAAGCTTGTCTTCAATAATATTTTTGTAAAAATCTTTATGTCTCTGATTAGGTCAGCCAGAGAGAGACTCTGGTACAATAGAAAAAAGTTGACCCACATGTCCAGTAGAGGCTACTAACTGAGGGGTGGCTAAAGTCTAAAACGGCAACCAAAAGTCTGTAGATAGGGTAAAGTGAATGCTCTTAATTAAAATATCAGGACATACTAATCCCTCTCTACCTTTGAGGACAAAAGTGAGGGGTACTCTGTGAAGTGAAATGGTGCAGGGCCAGTGGTGGGGGGACCCTCACCTATAAAGGTGGTTTCAGTCTCACCTGCCGGTGAGTTCACTACCACTTCATAACACTAATTTGATAAGACGGTGAGATATTGTTTGATGGCTAGGTTGGAGGAATCGTTAATAATGAGACTCTGTGAATAAGTATAATGTGAACCAAGTTTTGATAAGAATCAAGTTTATCAAGGAAGGTCCCCTGTTAAAGTATAATAAAGAAAGTGTTTTTAAGATCTAGGATATAAAAGTTTAGCGCTGCAGTTAAGTAGGACAGGATGAACGCTTTGGGACAGCATAGACGCGAGAGTGGAGAAAGTTCTAGCCAAAGTAGAGAAGGTTTATCAAATTTTCATAACAAAGATTCAGTATTGTCTTAAGACTTGTGGAGGAGCAATCTTTCACTTTTTAAGGAGTTTAGTCTTAAGGACTTCTCTTCAAAGAGGCGCAAGTGCTGGTCAGTAGTAATTTATCCCTTAACATGTGTACAAAGGAGCTATAATCCTCAAATGTAGCAGTAGGATATTTAGATGTTTAATTTGAGCTTACACTATGTGAAGGGTTTCCAGGAGTTCTTTTTTTATTACTAAATGAAAGCAGCTACTGGTGAACTCTCTTAGAAAACTCACAAAAAAGTTGGGTCTGAATATAATATTGTGATCATTTTCTTTTGGGACTTATGACAAGCCAAATTTTTGGACAACATTTCAAAATCTCCTTTTAAACTTTAGTGTCTCAGGTGTGTATGAAGACAGTTTAGTAGTGACAGGTACTGAATAATGTATGAGTTCCTTAAATGGGAGAGTCGTTTAAAGCCTTCATTGCACCCCTTTATAATGGAAAGGGCCTTAAAGGAGGGATAAGATGGTACTGCCCCAATGGGCAATTCATGGGGTCAAGTCAGAAAGGACTGTGATAACTCTAGCAAACAACAAGAGAAGAAACTCATGATTAATTTCTATTTTTTTCAGAAAATAAAATGAAGATGAAACCTAGGTGTTTGCCGAAGGTAAAACTTCAGTAAGAAGAAGCAAAAAAGTGCAAAGTGTGCTAAAAGTAGAATGCAAAACCACAGATGATTATTAGCGTTTTTCTGTGAACATTTTTGTTTTAAACGCACATTAAAATGACCTATTTTAGTAGCGAAGAGAGCCCTGGGAACTGAGCCAATTTATGTAAGATCTGATGTGGGTACATGCAAAACACTGTGCCATAAACTCAGCGGAATAAGCTGTGATAAGGGTATCAATTTTGGTACCAGAGGTAGGGTAAGACCAGATCCATAGGCTTATGTTGGCCATTTAAAGAAGAGGTAGGCCCAAATGATATTTAAAAGTTGACCAAAACTGAATAAAATTAACTAGACAATCCTTTATTTTTTATGTTAGATTACACTATCTGTAAAAATGCAAACCATTTTACCAAAAGTAGAAATAGATGAAAGTATTTTAAGATCCAAGAGAGATTGTCAAAGCCAGATCTGAGCCAAAAGTATTTATTTCATTAAAATTTGAGATTTTCAAACTTTACGGAATTTAATCACTTAATAACTGGTGCTTTGAAAATTATTGGGCCAATTTTATCAATAAGTTTTACTTTTGTGTCATCTTAACGTCACTAATGGCAGGTAATGCTAGAGCACAATTCCCATCAGTGACCTTGAAATAGGCCACTGTTATCTCTCAAAGGTTCTAACCTTAGTTATTGAGACATCTGTGAAAGTTTAAAAAAGCGGTTAACGCCAATCATTATGCTACTAGCTTTGATAGTGTTGTTATAGGATAACAATCAATACCTTAGGGGATTTTATGTATGCCTTTAAGTAAATGCAATATTACAATTAACAAATGAGGAGCAGTCAAATATTATAGTTTCCCATCATCTTCCTATTGGAAGAAGCTTGTACATATTAACAATATGGATAACTGTGCTACAATTTTTTCTCTACGTGCCTTTAGATTTAACTTTCATTTTCTCAACTTCCATCTTCAAGGGCGTATCTTCTAATGCTTTGGTCAGTTGTCAAGTTTTGTGAGCTTTTTTATGTTTCTATTATAGCAGTAAAGTGCTCTTTCATCTCAGCGATTTTCTTATTCCCACGCCTTAAAATTGCATTGCTCCTATTGACAGATAACTTTCCACTCATTCTGTGAACTACTCAATTGTGATAGCTCAATTAAATGCCCTTCTGTAGCGAGCACCACTTATTGTAATGTGGTAGCTGCACAGATTTATGAGGATTAAAAATAAAGCTTTTCTGTTTGAAGACCTTGATTAACTGTTGACTTAAATTCTAGTTTAATAATCAGAGATTTAGTAATATCATAACCCCATTATTAGACTTTACCCTATAATGTAATGTATCCAAGTCAACCCTGTGCCTTTTTATTAAAGCATTTGCCTAACAAATCAGCACTTTAAATTTTTAATTTTATTAAATCTAAATATTAACTTTTAATTGAGAAGGCTGGCCATGGGACGGACAATTACAATAAACACCAACTAAAATAACCAAGAAAAATGAGAGGCACCCCAGAGGAGCTGAGGATACCTCCTGTTGCCAGTGGGACTTCCAGTGGAAGGAATAGGAGGAGTGACAGGGGAGGCCTGGGCCAAAACTGCACACAAATGAAGGAAAGGGTCCGATGAGAGGAACCAGATGGAGAACCAGGACGACACCAACTGGCGTTAGTGTGATGTCAGTTGGCCAAACAGCTATGCTTGTAAGTGATCCATGAGGTGGGAGTGGAAGTGACGCACAGCTTCACAGAGGGTAAGTAGTGCCATATAGTGTATCAAAGACAATGGTGTGGACTGTCCATATCACTATTGCAACAATTAAAGCGGGAAGAGAAGGGTGGATAAGAGAAGTCATGGAAAAGGCGAAGATGTTTTTGTACAGGCTTAAAGCATGCTTACTCTCCTGGCAAAAGAGGAGCATAACCTCCCTCCAAATTGTCTGTAATGGTGGGCAATCTTCACATAATACTAATGGTCTGTATTGACCTCATACAATGCGTGGATATTGAGAGGCATTGGACCACTCAGACGTGCGGTATACCTTTCTCAGGCCTCTTCACACATGGGCATGAATCTGGGTTTGTAAAAGAGGATGATATATGTACTGCCAAATGTCCTTCTGGGTCTCAAAAGAGCATGGGATGTCAAGCTTGTAAGATAGTCTACTTGGGCAATGAGGTGGGAACGTTGGGGTACCAGGTTGTTTAAAAATACTTGCCCATGGGCTTCTTGTTTGAAATTGGGAGTAGGCGACCCTCTGGTCAGTGTGACCACAGTTGCTGATTCTCCACTCAGCGTCCCACATGGGGAGGAGTATTTCATTTAAAGTGTGACAATGTCCCATGCGGGCCCACAGCAGAGGGATGCAATGAAAGATAGTTTAGCAGAGAATGTGGGTGGGCAGGATTTCTGAGGCCCAGGGCGCAGGAAAAAGTGGAGTAGGATGCGCATGACCAGTGTTGATCTGAGAGTGTGGGGGAAGAGACTTCAGCGATCCAGGTGCCAAGTATTATGCACGGCATGGGCCTCAAAGTTGAGCAAGCCCATACCATCACTATTGCGAGGAACAACATGATATCCAGGCGCACTGGCAATGGGCGGCCTAACCAAAGCCACCCTTGTAGGAGGGCATACAGAGAGTTAAAGAAAGGAGGTAGAAAAGGCGATGGCGTGTGACACAAACCATACTATGGGCATGAGCATAGAGTTGTCAAGTACAGCTTGGCCTGGGAGGGTAGTCTGGTTGGGTATTAGGGAAGCGATGACATTTGTGATATTTTCAAGGATGTGGTACTCCATTACTAATGAGGCGTATCCTTCCGCCTCTAGCCACACTGCTAAATGGCGCACCAGACCAGAAGTGGGTCTTGGCACAAAAGGGAGAACAAGTGGGGCGTTATGGGATAGCTGGGGCAAGTAAACCTGTGAGATAGCTGCTGAAGCAGATAGGTAATGGGGTGCTGGTGACAAGTAGGACAGGTACTGGCTAAGGATGATGATTTCAGTTTGGAAGGTGTTCAGTACGGCATTACTGACCCTGTAGTAATACTGTATAGTTGCCTCCAGCGCATGTGCATTTTGGTTGTTAGACGCCCCAATCACACAATTGTCAGCAAATCGCAGCATCTTAACTGGTGCTTGGCCTTGCACATGGACACCCATTAAGGCGGGCATTCACATTATGTAAAAGTGGGTCAAGGCTGAAGCTGTAAAAGAGTGGTCTTAAAGGGTCCCCTTGGAGGAGACTCCTTTGAGGGTGAACCACATCAATAAGGAAACCAGGGCCACGCACAGCCATTGTGGCTGATTCCATAAGCAACATCACCCAATCACTGGACCAGTGGGTGAGGTGGAACTAATGGGGTAAGGCTGTGGGTAATCCAGGTTGAACCTATCACAAACTTTCTTCTGGTCTAAGAACACAAGCCCCCAGTAGCCATGGATTGGCAGACATAGGCTACAGTGTGGATGTTGTCCCATATTGACTGCTGTGGATAAAATTAAATTGCTCAGAGGAGATTACATCAAAGGCAACTTCCCCTAGACTGTTGGCCATAATTTTAGTAAATAATTTAGTATATGTATTAGTAAGTGATATGGGGCGCCAGTTGGCCAAGTCCAGATTATCCCTTTATTATACAGCGTTATCATGTATGCTTCCTGGCCCCCAGGAAAGAGGCGCGTTTCTAACAGACATTTATTCATTGAGGCAAGCAACAAAGTGGAGAAAAAATTAGAACTATCTTTTATAGAACTCATACAGAATCCTTTCTGGACCTGGGCACTTAATGTGCAGTGCGCCATTGAGGGGATACCAGAGTTCATCTCAAGTAATTAGATTCATCAATTATAAGGGGTGGAAGGCAAGTCAGTAAGGGCATACAGCTACCAACCTGAAGGTTGCAGGTTCGATTCCCACCCTTCGCACATCAATTAGGGTGCCAGCCAAAGGAAGCTATTGGCGGTTAGTAGGTCTAATAACACAAAAACCTTACCCATGACGTAACCAGAAAAATTTGAGTCCTGATCTGGAGGTGGAAGAACTTTCTTTTTCAGAGTTGACCCTGTTCAGGTTTCATGTCATTTCTTTCTTTTAGTATTGCCTGTCCCCTGGTCAGCTTGCCTCAGTTAAATAAAATAGATTCATCAATTATAGGTATCAGGATTTCGTGCGGATATGTGTGCCATTGAGAAACTCATCAATTTCAGAAGTTTTGACTGGATCAGATTGATAAAATTAAGAGTAATAGTTTCAAACTTTGACTACTCTTTGACTGGAGTCTCTGAGATGGA
>JAKSZP010010915.1:0-83962 GCA_022478985.1 Massospora cicadina | reverse complement strand
GTATGAGCTTTGATGTGCTTGAAACTATTTCCTGTTGCCATCTGTGCCAAGTGGAGAAGCCATTCCGCCATAAAACTTTATACCGGGTAGTGAAACCACATTTTGCTTGGCACACGGTTTATCTTGATGTCGTTGGTCCCTTGTCTACAGGAGCCAACCAATGTAAGTACATTCTTGTGGCTATCAACCACTTGACCTGGTGGGTCAAAGTAAAGGTGATATGAGACCTGAGGGCAGCTACTGTGGCCATGTTCACGAAGGAATGAATTATTCAGTGACATAGCTGCCCTCAGTTTATTCTCACTGGTAATGTAACCAACTTCACCTCACACATTCTCCCCAAACTTAACGAGCTTATGGGAATCCATGGGGTTCTGATGACCCCATACCACCCCAAATCTAATGGAATGGTCAAACGGGTGAATGGGGCTCTGGTGAACATACTACAAAAGTTAGTGATGGATCAAACTTCTGATTGGAGCTCTCTCCTTTCCACCACCATGTTCACCTATAACATTAGTTACCATTCCGCCACAGGAAAGAGTCCCTTCCAACTACTATACTGCTGATACCCAGATCTTCTGGCGTTACTACATTCATGTGTAGAAGAAACTGGTGGAAAGGAACCCCACTGTTATTTTGACTAACCTGGCGAACACTCTTATCAAATTGCAAACCAAAGCATATTCCTTCAGCTTAGCCAAGAAAATCAGGAATCAGGCCACTGATCAGGTACGTCAAAGTGGTTTAGTGCAGTTCAAGGAAGGTGACATGGTTCTCTTTCATGACCAACATGGGTTCAGGTGGAAACACAAGCTTGCCAGTATTTGGATTGGTTCATTTGAAGTCATAGAGAAAACTGGGGGTCGATGCATATACTATCAGGGACTTCGCTATCAGTTGGATCATCAACTGAGTGCATGCAAAGTTCCTCGAGGCTATAAGCAATAGGAGCTTATCATCCAGTCAGAGGGGGGGTAATGTCATGATTCTGATATGACTGGATGATAAGCTCTAAGTCGTGATGGCAGAATGGATAGGATCCGCTGAGTTTAAGATGAGTAATGAATATTTGAGCGCCTCTAGGTGAGGCGATATTGGGTTGTTGGGAAATCACCTCAAATCAGGAGATCATGAAATTAACAAATAAGAAATCGATGGAACCACTGAGATATGGTGAATCAGATTACTAAGCCATGAAAGTGGTAGCAACTGAAGTTGCTACAATATAGATGAGATGATCAAGAGGGTTGGCTGTTAATAGTCAGGAGAAAGCGGAACAGCGAGGATTCACTATATTAGTATATTAAATAAAGAGTGTGGCAGAAGCAAGTGCTCCATATTTAATAGAAAACTTTATTCTGTTGTTATTAAGGACAACGATCATCATATCGTTGGTCCTGTTGCTCAGTGGGCTGACCCTGGCAAAAAGCCTCACGGCTTATCTTAACAATTCCGCTGATTTTATAACAGCAGGAATTTTAAGAAGTGATTCATTTATCATCCTTTATATTAAGCGATTGGACCATCATCTTATTTCACCTGTAAGGTCAAAGGAGCTTCTTGATCACCTGGTAACATCTTCATAGCATTGGCTAAATTGGTAACAACCTCAATTAGGAACTCTTCCAATAGTCCTGGTATAGAGGTCCAACTTGCTAATTTCCAGAGCGAATAACTTATTAAGTTATTGGGATTGTCAAGCCATTGAAGATATAGTCACATGAAAATTGTCATTTTCACACGATTTGATTGAAGGGGTCAATGGCTAGGACAAAGCTGGGCGCCAAGAGTCCAAGAGGATTAAGCTTCAGGACCTTCCATACTTGAGGCATACATTGGACCAACGCTGGGTACAGGCTAGATTTGCCCAGGTTGGTGCAAAGGAAGTGCAACATGCACAGCCACATATAACAGCTGTAGCGTTAAAACGGATGAGCTACTTCTAAAATACAATGGTTCAATTCAATCAATTGGTGAACGGGGTTTGAAACCCATTCAATATAAAAAATTTCTAACTTAGGTCGGGCACAACTTCAATTGATCACTCATGTTCAGTTGATTTTGAAGTTATTACCAGGTTGGATGAAAGTGACATTTATTGGCGCACCAGGGCCTAGTACCACTTTTTCTGATTGATAATTCCCCCAAGTTAGCTTAGATTTGTTTGCTTGAGACCAACCTTTCTTTTTGATCGTCTTCCTTATATTAAAATACCCCAAACATTTACAGCTTTTTTATGAAAATTATGTGGATTTGGGCGAACCTTTGCATGAACCTCTTTGAGGAGGTCTCATGACATGTTGGCTTATTTATCTACTTTAATATTACAACAGCATCAGGTACAACGGCTGTTCATCTCAGTTTCCCTCCATAATGAGTCACCCATGCACTCTGGACCTGTTCAAAACTTGGATATTAACTCCCTTTGGGACACAGACAAGTTTTGCTGATTGCACGATCTCTATTAATATTCACCATGGTAACCACCCTTGCCCTATGCCGCATTACCCCAAGCACCCTCTGTGGGGCTATTCTTCTTGCAATACTGACAAGGGGTTCTCTTGCATTGGATCTATGCACCGTGCACCACCACGCTGGGAACTAGAGCTATAGATCTACTTTACATTAGATGACCAACCCCTCAACTTTACGTGCAAAAACTTTTCCATGTGGGACTTTCACTACGTGCAAATGGTGTGCGCCAGATTTTGGCCTTTGCCGTGCTGGAACTCACCACTATTTTCGCACTTTTCTGGTGGTTGGAGCTTCTTGGCGTTATTCTTGCTACCTCCAACTAGAAAGACCCACCCTTATTACCTGTACCTGGTGGATACAAGATCTTTTTCAATCTGATAGTCGTGATTACCTGAATTTTCACTAAAACCAATAAAGTTGGCACCAAAAAATTGTTTTTTGGAACTGCATTCAGATGGTACAGGTGGGATCATTGATAAAGGGCCTGGTGGTGATGACCTTAGATACTGTCATAAAACCCATCGACGAAATGGGCATAGGGTCTTTGCGGCCCAAAACGCGTTTTATAATGATGTTTCCATATATACAACTGAGCCATATATCTATTCTTATTGCTCAAATATGGACCCCAATTCATTGTATCAATTCACCATTAGAGAACCCACGCTTGACAACAACAATGATCTGCAGAACCCAGGAGGTGGAGAAGGATTTACTATTATTATAATATAAACCGTTTATGCAGTTTCTGAAGATATGGTGTGATATGTGACCTCAGTAGTAAGAGTGGCAAAATCCCCACTCCAATCTATGATGCAAAAACGTACCCTGGGGGTATGCTAGACCCTAAAGAAGATTTTTGTGGTGAAGTGTCGGCATTTTTCTGTTATAGATAAAGATCATTCAGGATGTTTTTTATTGACTGCTACCCTTTCATACCCTTTAGGAAAAATCAGAACTGCTATTTTAGTGGATACAGGAGCCTCTGATAATTTTATTGACCAGAACCTAGATGACTGCCCTGAGCTAAGTTACAATCCAGGTGGTATGGTTATAAAAGGGGCTTCCCAAGTTATTTCCACGCTGAAAATTATGGGGTTAGTGGATTATCAAGTTGGAAAATTATCATTTTTTCCAACCACTTCCAAGCTATCAAAAACCTCTTATACCCCATCATTTTGGGTGAAGAGCAGTTGCGAAAGTTGACTTCAGAACCAACTTGAAAGAAAATACCCTATCTTTAACTTTGAAGAATGTTCACGAGTTAGTTTTCCCTTTGGCTGAATCCAACTTCCAGGGCGATTTGCCTCACTGGCCCAAAATCCACACCCTCAGTGTCTCTCCATTGTTTAAGTCATCACTGGAGGTACCTTTACCTTCCTGTTTGGAGGGTTTGGAATCTTCATTTGATGCGGCGTCAACCAATGAATTACCTGCTCATTCAGAGTTTGATTGCGAGTTCAAGCTCACTATTGATCTGGTGTGTGTAGCTTAGATGATTTACCCTTTGACTATATGTGAGGAAGCGGCCTTAGATGTGTGGGTTAAGGAGAAGTTAGCCAAAGGCACGTTTTTTCAGCGTACCTCCTCAGTATGCTATCCACTTCTCTTCGTGGAGAAATTTAATGGTACTTTACGCCCATGCATAGATTATGGGAACCTAAACAATGTTACAGTACCAAATTTACACCCATCTCTTTTAATTAACAGATTGCAGTTATTTGGAGAAGGCTTAAGTCTTCTCCAAACTGGATTGCTTAAACGCTTTTTTCATATCTGGATTAAGAAGGGCCAGGAGTGGCTAACTGCATTCCGTACCATAAAAGGGATCTTCCAATTTTGGGTTATGCTCTTTGGGCTTAATAATGCCCCTGCTATCTTGCAACGCCGCATTGATGCGGCTTTGGGGGACCAGCTGGGGGTATGCGCATTTGCCTACATGAATGATATTCTGGTGTTTTCCCCTGATCATGAGTCCCATGCAGTACACCTTCAACAAGTGGTGGAGAGGTTAAAGGCAGCCAACCTCACGCTGAAGATCAGCAAATGTGGTTTCTTTAAGTCCCAGGTCACGTTTCTGGGCAACATTGTGTTTTACCAAGGAAATATGATAACTCCAGATAAGGAGAAAGCGATTTGTGAAGGCCCACCCCAACTTACTTTAGGGTGTTGAGGAGTATTTTGGGGACGCGTACATTCTTTAAGAAGTTCACACCGAACCCTTCAAAAGTGGCAGCGCCCTTGTATATGACAAGCGGGGCCAAAGGTCCCCAGTGGTCCTCCGTTTTGGAGGATGCTTTCCAAGTAATAAACTGCGCGCTGCTGTCCACATCAGTCCTTCGCCATGTAGATCCTAAAAAGGAGTTCATTGTGTCTACTGATGCCTCCAAATTCGCCATAGCATCTGTCTTATTACAAGTAGGTGTATATGGAATAGAGAAGCCGGTGGGATATTTTTCCAAGAAGATGTCTCTGTCTGAGTTAAACTACAATTTTATGACAAGGAGTTATTGGCAGTGGTTGAGGCGCTTACCTATTGGCGTCATCACTTACATGGCCCATCCCAACCATTCTGCATACATACAGATCACTATGCCTACTGTATTACCACGCACCTCATGTCTTAGCCCCATGGTAATCCCGCTGGCATGAGACCCTGGCCCAATTTGCGTTTTCTTATGAGTTTACTAAGGGCAAGGAGAATGGTTTCGAGGATGCCTTAAGCTGCAACCCTGCATTAACTCCAATCCCAAGGTGGTAGAGGTGCATAATACCCAGTTGATGATTCCACCAGGTAAAATTGTGTCTCAACCTCCCTCTCCCTCGACCTATGGGCCAGTTCATTATTTGGAATATGTGGAGGCATACAGCAAGTTAAGAAAGGTAGTACTTTCTCAGCCTTTATTATCCAAAATTACTCTGGTCCTTGCTAAGGGCGCATTTAATAAGGAAGACATCACCAGAGGTTACCACGTAAAGGATGAGATGGTGTGGTTTCAGGGGCGCCCATGGGTTCCCGCTGGACCACCATTCCTGGAAATCATCCAGGAAAATCATGATGGAATCACCATTGGTCATCATGGGAATGTGAAGACTCTATAGCTAATTCTCAGCACTTACATTTGGAAGGGGCTACCCTCTCAGTTGGGAAGGTATTGTAAGGAGTGCCTGATCTGCAATCAAATGAAACAAACTGATAACCACTAGTGGGGTTGTTGGTACCAGTCATAAGGCTGAAGGGCCTTGGACTTCCTTATCAATGGATTTTATTCTTGAATTGCTGTATCTGATGGCTATGATTCCATCATGGTATTGGTTGACTGGTTTAAAAAGTTCGCCCATTTTATTCCTTGGAGAACCACAGTAACCGCGGGCGAGATGGCTAGGATCTTTGTCATCCATGTGATTGCTCTTCACAGGGTCCCCGGGAAGTTATTAGCAATCGTGGACCCCAGTTTACCTCTGTCATTTGTGAAGAGTTCTTTTGAAACTCTTTAGATTCGCACCTGCTGTTCAAATGCCTGTAATTCTCAATCAGATGGGCAGACTGAACAAGTGAACCAGAGCCTTGAACAGTTTTTCAGTGTTACACCGCCGCAGATCATTCAGATTAGTTTCCCATCTCGCCATGGCCCAATTCAGTTATAACAACGCCCAACATGCATCAATCAGTTTCTGCTTCTTCGCCAACTATGGCTTCAATCCCACCTTTAAGATGGAGCCCAGCTGTGGTTCCATTTTAAAAGCGGTGGTGGACTTTGCAAAAATGATTAAGAAATTACACCAGGGGGTGAGCACAAAGTTAGATGCGGTTATGCAGGCTTACAGGAGAACGCTGATGGTAAGAGATGAGTTGGACCAGCATACAAAGAAGGAGATCTTGTGATGCTAAATACTAAAAACATTTTAATCAAGCAATTATGTAAAAAAGTAGGACCAAATAGGATAGAGCCGTACAGCATCATCAGAAAGGTGTGACATTCCTAATACCAGTTGGATCTCCCCCTCATTTTGATACTTTTCAGTATTCCACGAAAGCAAGCTCACGTCGTTTGAGGGCCCCCTACCAGATTCTCCTGAGGCTTATCTTGTGGATGGGGGTGCCGGAGTGGGAAGTGGAGGAGATAGTAGCATCACATCAGGTAAGAAGGAGACTCAAGTATCTTGTACCCTGGAAGGGATTTGATGGAGCATAGAACAGTTGGGTTCCAGCGTGGTACTGTTTCCATGCCCAAGACTTAATTGAAGCATTCCATGAGCGTCTGCCTGAGATTGCAGGTACCAAGCTCAAGCAATCCGTCTCTGCCATGAAGATGGCCCCTGCTCACAAAAACTTTTCCTTGTCAAATGTCTCTGGAGGGGGTGGAGCCCATTAAAGAGGAGAGGGTAATGTCATGTTCACACAATTTAATTGAAGGGGTCAAATATTCAGGAAAAGGCCGGGCGCCAAGAGTCCAAGAAGACTAAGCTTTAGGACCTTCCAGACTTGAGGCACACATTGGAAAAACGCTGGGTACAGGCAGGTTTGCCCAGGTTAATTCAGAGGAAGTGCAACCTGCCCAGCCTCATATAATGGCCGAAGCATTAGTTTGGACTAGCTACCTTCTAAAATACAACGGTTTGATTCAATCAATCGGTGAATGGGGGTTAAGCCCCATTTTTATTAATGAAATTTCTATCTTAGGTTAAGCACAACTCTAATTGATCACTCATGGTTGGTCAATTTTGAAGTAAATTACCAGGTTGGATGAAAGCATGCGCTTATTGGTGCATTAGGGCTTAAGCCACTTTCACTGATTGATAATTCCCTTTAGTTAGCTTAAATGTGTTTGCTTGATACCAATCTTTCTCATTGTTCATCTTCCCTATATTAAAATACCCCATTTGTTTACAGTTTCTTTTTAAAAATTATGTGGACCTGG
This sequence comes from Massospora cicadina, assembly GCA_022478985.1. Classification (NCBI taxonomy): domain Eukaryota; kingdom Fungi; phylum Entomophthoromycota; class Entomophthoromycetes; order Entomophthorales; family Entomophthoraceae; genus Massospora; species Massospora cicadina. Next base: position 76,562 of record JAKSZP010010915.1, on the reverse strand, counting down.
GAAAACCTGTGCGTGGACCTCTTTGAGAAGATCTCATGACACGTTAGCCAATTTATTTACTTTAATATTACAACAGCATCAGGTACAGCGGCTGGTCAGCTCATTTTCCCTCCATACCAAGTCACCCGTGCACTCTAGCCCTGTTCAAAGCTGGATATTAGCTCCCCTTTGGGACACAGCCAAGTTTTGCTGATTGTACGATCTCTATTAATGTTCACCATGGTAACCAACCTCACCCTATGCTGAATTATCCCAAGAACCTGTCACAAATACAGCTAAGAAGAACTAGACTGGGCTCCCAGTTGGAATGTGCGAGCACCCAGTGGAGGCCCCAGAATGCCAGAGGCATATAAGTCCAGGCGACTAATAGAAGTGGGGATCTATGGGAGCCGTGAGGAAATCAAACGTTCAGTAACTTACTGAAGGCCCCCAAGGAAAACCAGATGGGTTGCGTTGGAGGCAACCGCGAGTCTTGTGGGGGCAACCCCAAAGGCGGGAGAAGCAGGGAGGATGAAAACTCCTCCAGGGTTCACGGTTGCTGGCCTTCAGATTCAGATAGTGGGGCTTGTGTGCCAGCAGGGAACAGCACAGAGGCCTACATTATTGGAAATATGTGTGGAGGTATGGTAAACCATATATGAGGGGCTGGAACTGAGCTTCACCTGGAGGGAGCGCTCTAGGTCCCACTGGTGGACTGGACCTGCAACGGTAGGGGTGTCTATGAAAGCTGAATCCACACGCGGTGGGCCAGGGATGTCTTGGGGCTGCTTCAACTGGGGAGCAGTTTCAGCGGACTTGGCAACTAAACGGACGGAAGGGTCTCCATTTAACAGATGCGTGGAAATGAAAAAAGCAGCAGGTTCATCATCAGGGGTGGAGCATATTATCACATTTACAATCTGCTACTGCATGGGGGTTCGAGTGACCAGATTATCCAGTCAGCAAACATTGGTAAGAGGATTTAGGTGTTGCGCGCTTTGTCAGATCAATCAACGGAATTGTTTATAAACTTTTTAGAGGAAGATGGAGGCTGCGGCAACTAAATGGATATTTTGGATTTTATTTGAAGAAAAAAAAAGAATGAACTGACAGCTGCCCTTGGTGGGGGCAGTTGCCTTTTAAACTGGGCAATAGGCATGGGGAGGTATTGAGGGATTGGTTATTTGGGGGATGGTGAAGGGATTTAGTTGGCTTTCTCAGAGGGGGTAGAAGGCTGCTCCCAATTCTGGCAAAAGCTTAGAAATTTTTTTTCAAATTTCCAAATTCTTGGGGCCAAGCCAAGTCATTACCACCGATCCAGGTCCTGATGACTCAAATTGGCCTGTTTGCACAGCTTGGGAACTCCGGATTTTTCCCTTGAGGCAGGGGTCCATGGAAAAGATTTGTTGCATTTGAGCTGATCCCTTGATTGGGCAAAGTATACAATCCAAACTCTCTGGATCCATTTTGGAGCGTTGGTCCTGATGATTTGAGTCGTTCAGAACTGGGTTTTCAATCCAAGCTGTATCCTGATTTGGATTATGAAGCAGGCCAGCCCAGACCAACTCCCCCAGTCTGAAAATTACTGGATGGGCTCCAATGTTGGGAATTGCCATTTTACCAAATTTCGGCCTTGCTTGCTTGGGGAGTGGGTGGATCTAGGGCCCTCTCCATGCCCCCTGATGTGCGCCATCTCCCTGTAGACCCCTTCTATCAACCTTACCAGGATTGAAGAGGGGGGAAGAGGTGGAATTGGGATGTCGTTGGGTAGGAAAGCCATCACTGAGCGCTCATCTATCACATGGTCTAGGTCGCCCAGCTGTGACAGAGGGTCCACTGGAGCCTTGGAGCCCCTTTTCATCCAGAAGGGGTGCTGAACCCTATTCAGTTGCAAGTGCTGGTCCCCAAGGCTTACAGAACCCTCTGTGGGGCTATTCTTCTTGAAATACTGACAATGGGTTCCCTTGCATTATATCTGTGCAACATGCACCACCACGCTGGGAACTGGAGAGTTATATATACACTCTTGACAAATATGGCCTCGGAAGTAGGTAAAATAATTGAGAATATAAAAATAATGCTTATTAACTGAATATGAAGTAATTCAAATAATACACTGAATTTGAAGTTTAACCCAATAACATGAAATTAAATCTTAATTTGGGACTTATCAGACTATTTGAGCTGATAGGAAATAAAGTCTTGCATAATAATATCTGTTGATCTTCTCCCAAAGACAAGGCTTCCACCATGTATAAAATCTTGGAAATTTGAACAAAAATGGGTTAATAAATTTAAACTTATGACGGGCTTTGGACAGTATAAAAATATGATATTACAAATTGGGTAATATTTGTCTCCAATCCCAAAATCAAAGCAAACATATCTAAGCTATATAACTACTATTAATGATAAATTTTTAATGATTATATTGGCTTAATGCCGCTGCTTTATGACCTTATCCCACCTAATCCCCTTTATAGTCATATTTGATAAAAAAATCTCCGTTGATCATCTCTTTCTACCTAATAAAATACAAATAAAAACTATCTGATGCTTTCCTGGGCAATTAAGCCATGGACCTCCTTATGGAGTATCCAAAAAACTAAATCATTTTTATGTTCTCAAATTTAAATGCAGAATTTAATTCCACCAATGGTGGAGTATGAGCCACAATTGATTAAAGATTAGTGTTGGGGATTCAAATATGATGACCAAAATTACTCAAGATTGAGATTTGATATCTCAGTCTAATGAGATTGCAAAATCTACATTGGAGATATCCAATTCTAGGATAGACCAACGATCAACCCTTTGGAGTTTATCAACATTCTCTGAAGGATGATGCTAAGCTACCTGATGAGGCAGAAAATCATATAAGAAAATCGGTCTTATCAAATAAGAATCTTATCAGATTTAGTCTTCTTAAATATGGTATTAATAATCAGCAATATTCGTCATCTTATAGGAAAGATTTTACCTCAGGTGCGTCCCAAAAATTCTCATGAATAACTACTAATTCTACCTTTATAAATATCATTCATTTCTAAAAAATAAAGTACCTCTATTTCTGTCTCATGTAGCCTAATTTTGGTCTTTTTTCATACAGGATTCTGTATTTACAATTGGAATAAACTTTACCAATAAAACTAATAACTTCATTGCAATCGTGTCATTCTTTGCTAGAGCCATGAAACTAATAACTTTGTAGCCTTCATAGCACCTGCTTATTGTAATTTCTCACGAAAATCCCAATACTGGTGCTCCCTGTAAGGTCTGCTTCTGAGGCTACCTGGTGAAAACATACTTTCACTACAATGAATATGTCTAGCGAAAAAAAGTCCCTCTTCTTAGAAAATAATGAGTATCACCCGGTGGGTACACTCCAACAGGCAAGAAATGCCTTCCACTAATTTAAATAATCTGCAGTTTCAAACTTCTATGGACTTAGCCATCAAGGGCCCTGACTGAAATAATTATCAGATTCAAGCTGCAAATGTAGAAGAAACGGTCAAAGGCTTGATAAGGGGGATATTCAGCCTGGTGCTCGTCCTAATTGATAATGAGCATCTAAAGTTGCTAAAAATATGATGAACTTATACAACCGATTGGTGTTACAGCCTACCAAAGTTGGCTTGGCTGGAAATGAGCAGTACCTCCAGCATTATGTACAATCCGCTATTCACCATGTACACCATATTTTGGGGTTGCATTATCTCGAGATCCAGCGCTTTAAACCTGGTGCAACGATTTCACTCTCAGTTATCCTCGTTTTATGAGATGGCTTCTAACTTTGGATGGTATAATCAGTAAGCCATTCTCAATAATAGAAGAGAAATCAACACTATACATAGCCAATTAGTGAGAATTGATAATGGGGTTGTGAGATACCTTGGCCAAGAAGTATTTCAGCAAGTTGCAATGTCGCTAACCCTATTCACCACCGTATCACTACCCTTGAGGAAGAGATTATGAGACAATTGGGATAATTGTGGGTCAAACCTTATGAGCATTTAGTTGAGATTAAAAGGGCTAGTCCAACATCTTGTCTAAATGGTGAGTACTAGCAGAGAAGGTGGACCCAGCCCTGTTGGTCCTCCTGGACTGTTGGGACCACCTAGTTCCCCCTTGGTAACCCCAGGACCTCCTGGTTAATGTGGTCCTCCTGGTCTGGTGGGTCAACAAGGCCCACTGGGGCCAGCAGGTTGAGATGGGTCGCAAGGACCCCCAGAACCTCCTGGTCCCCCTGGCTTCTTGCTTCTTGCTTCCAATGCACGATTCTGAACCTTCAATTTTACTAGTATAGAGAGTACAGGCATTAGAAACCCAAATCTGTGCCATAGCACAAGGGTGTTTCTTATCATTAGAAGGCCTTCCACTGACCCAAATTACTCTTTAACCAACTTATTGGATGGCGTGGATAATTCTCATACTCTTTGAGATGCTAATCAAACTACACAAGAAACCCAGTTTGCAAGGTTAAATGCTTACATTAAACGGTTAACTGCTAGATGCAGATTACTTGAGAACAAGCAGGAAGAGATGATCACGGCGATTTCTAACTTGCATTAAAAACCTGCGAATGATCATCTTGATCAATGGGTTCATAATTTACAGGCAGACCTCAATTATCTAAGGCAACAAGTTGACTGAATTCCCACTCAAGCTCATATCCCAGAATCAGAACCCTCCAAAGCTGATCCGGTCATGGTATCAGGTGTACATGTTTTGAGTAATGAGCCCACTACCTTCAAACCTACCTTTAAGGATAAATTTGAGCTGGGTGAAGGTAGCATTCATTCGTTTCTCTTTGTATATGAACGTGCAATGTATGGGGCATCAGATCAACAGAAAGTATGGCATATTACCTCTTGCCTAAGCTGGTTCTCTCAAGAGATCATGGTTCCTCACCTGAAGGTTTGCAATACGTAGGCCCAAGTGAAGACCATCCTTATTAAGAAATTTGGGAGTGATTAAATCCTTTATAACCAAAAGCAAGCCTTTATGAGTATTCAAATCAAGTGAGTAGAGTCTATCCAAGATTTCGTTAAAAGATTCTACCATGGGGCCTAGACTCTTGCCACTTGTGACCAGATTACAGTATATGATGACATATCGGCTGTAATGAGTGCATTCTCTTCTTGCACTCAGTTACTACTACATCTGAGATCACTTAAAAAAATTTCAGATCCATTATTGACATCAAAGAAGCGCTCATGGAGATTCCTAATGGTGTGGTACACCCAACTTCCGCTAATAACCCTCATTCTTATATCCATGCAATGCCACCTAAGCCCAAACCTAAACAGAAGAAGGAGTCATGCACTTATTGTGGTCTCGTGGGTCATGTGGTATCTCAATGTTGGAAAAAGAAAGCGGAGGAGTCAAAAAAAGAGGAGTCAGCATAGGTAATGTGGTTCCCTGTGCTGACACCTCCTGTGCCCCAATCAAAACCTTTTAACTCTTCTACAGACTGATATGTGATATCTGCTCCAGGTGAGATTGATATCCCTGATGAAGTAGCCAACAAAGATACTATTCCTGCTTACTCTTCTGTTTATTCTTCTTCTGATTCAATTCAATTGATTAATCCCTTGGTATTTTTAATCCCAATCTTTGGCACTGATGTGACCCGGGTGGAAGTCATCATGCATAAGGTGAAAGTTTTGGCTATTATTGATATGGGATCGCCATTAATGTAATCTTTCAGGCTTATAAAAAAATCAAATTGGCACCAGACTTAAACCAATCCCAAGACTATGGAACTGCTGGTCCTTCCTACACTAAATCATTAGGAGCTTATTCCTCTCTTCCAATTCACTTTGGAAAGTTGGTTGTGTCAGCTCCTGCAGTAGTTTTAGACAACAACTGCTATGAACTGCTCTTGGGAACCAAGTTTCTCATCAATTTTGATGCAATAATCAGCCTTAAGGACAATTATCTTTCTTTATTTGGGTACTGAGTACCTTTAATATTTCAAGATGTTCCCGATAGCAAAGGAAAATTCAAATGATGTGTTTGCTTATTGGAATATCCACTTCTATCTTTCATCTTGCATACCGAATCCTTGTACCAAGGGCTATACTTCCACTTCCATCAGCTTGTGCCTCTGAGGACATGCCTTTGTATTCTAACTCTCTGATTACCATTCCCCAAAAGCTCAAGTCATAATTGATATGGAAGTACAATTGTTGTACCCACTAATCATGTGTTAGAGATCTTCAGTAACTAAATCCCTCTCATTTCTAGCTTTATCCTGTCCTGGTATCCTTGATCCTGCCTACAATGGGACTGTTTTAGTTCTACTAGCTAATCTCACTTCTTAACCTATGAGACTGAATTGAAATAACCCCATCGCCTATTTTCAGCCTACTCCTGTGAGTGAAATCTTATCCATCTTGGGATGTGGAGATTTACATGAATTTGGGATGGAAGATCCCCCTATCGTTGCTAGAATTGACTTCAAATTTGGAGATTCACTTACTCCAGAACAACTGCATAAAGATGAGGCTCTGATTGAGGAATATGCGGATATATTTACCCAAGGCCCTGTAGTTTTTGGATTAATGAAAGATCTGTAGCATCAGGTGAAAACTGGGGATACTACCTTAATTCAAGCCCAACCATATTGCAAATCTAAAGTTGAAGAGGCTCAGGTCCCAGTGGAATTTGAAACAACTACTTGATGCGGGGCTGTTAACGCCTTCTAAGAGTCCATGGGCTTCTCCTTTACTACTTATTTGAAAAAAGGATGGGGCCATAGAGTGGTTATGGACTATTGTCAGCTCAATGCTGTTACCCAAAAGGATTCTTATCCTCTACCTCGCATTGACGATTCATTGAGATTATTGTCTGGGTCACAATACTTCTCAGCTATGAACTTTGTGAGTGGTTATTGGCAAATTTACCTGGCTCTGGTAGATCATCAAAAAATGTGCTTTAATCTCTAGTGAGGGGTTATTTGAGCCCATTCATATGCCGCAGGGGCTTTGTAATGCCCCTGCTACTTTTTAATGAGCCATGGATGGCTTGTTTAAGGATTTGAAACTTTCTTGTGTTTTGGTATACTTAGATGATGTTACTGTGTTTTCTCGCACTTTTAACGAGCATTTGGCTCATTTAAAGGGAGTAATTTGATTGGATGCATCATGCTTTGCTAAAGCGAAAAACCATCAAATTGTGCTTTTTTAATAATGAGATGGAATTTTTATGTCATAAAGTTAATCACTAGGGAATTTTACCCTTATCTAATAAGTTACAAGCTATTTTGGACATGCCTGTTCCTAAAAGCATGCGCAATATTCAAGTGTTTTTAGGGATGGTTGGTTATTACTGACAATTCATCCCCCATTTTGCGGAGATTGAAGAGCCTTTAGTTTACCTTTTTCATAAGGAAGTCCCTTTTGTATGGGAAGAATCGCAGCAGCAAGCTTTTGGTCTGTTGCGCCAAGCCTTGGTGAGTTCACCAATATTAGCCCATCCTGATTTTTCCAAACCTTTTATACTATTTACTGATGCCAGTGGTATTGCTATTGGAGCTATTCTGGCTCAACATGATACCAACCTGGTTGATCACCCCATCGCATACTATAGTAAAACCGATCTAAGGCAGAACGCAATTATAGCGTTACAGAGAGAGAATGCCTTGCAGTTTTGTCCGCCATTAAGAATTTCTGCCCTTACCTCTATGGCAAACATTTCACTATCATCACGGATCACGCTTCCTTAAAGTTGTTGCAACAAATGAAGGATCCTGATGGACGCTTAGCTAGATGGGCATTAAAGCTCCATAATTATGACTTTATATTCAATCTCGCGCTAAAGCTATTATCAAAACGCTGATGGACTTTCTTGATTTCATATACTAATGTTATTCTCTGCTGAGGAGGATCACATCTATGACTTAATTGGTAGATATGAGCTCTGGTACCAGGAATCTAAGGATGTTTTATTGAAGCTACATCTTTAACCTAAGATACTCAGGTAAAAGAAGGTTTATTATACAAGAAGTTGGGATCTAAATTGTTGCCCTTTATTTGACCCTCTGCGAGGACTGATACTATTATGGGGGCTAATCATACTGTAAGGCATGGAGCTGTCACTAAGACCCTACAGTGGTTAAAAGATTATTGTTACTAGGATAACGTGCTGAAATATGTACACGACGTGTTGGAGACTTGTCTCACTTTCCAACAACAATGTAGTGGAAACCCAATGTTTCAACACAAAATTGTGGGAACTTCCAAACCTTTCTCTACTATGAGTATCAATGTGGTGGGTCCCCTCCAAATGCCACTTATGGACATCAATATATTCTGTTGGCTAATAATAAATTTACTAAATGGATTGAAGCTATCTCAGTCTCCATGGTTACTGCTAAGCTACGGCGTCCTTTCTTTTTAAGCAAGTTTTCACCTGACATGGTAGTCTAAAAGTCCTGTTATCAAATAATGGGACCAACTTTATTTCTCAGGTAGAATCTGAGCTTACTAAATTAATGGATACCTATCATTCATTTTAGTCCCCATACAATCCTTCTACTAATGGTGCAGTCAAAAGAGCAAATGTTACCCTTGTAGCCATTCTTTGAAAGATGGCTTCCAATGACCCTAGTAGATGGAATCTCTATTTGCCTATTGTGATGTTAGCCTATAGAGTGAGCTATCATTTTATAATTTGAATGTCTCCTTTTGAAGCTTTATATGGTTGTGAACCTATTCTCCCTTCAAGTGTACAACCTATACTTAAAGAGGCTACCCCACAAACTACCAATTTAGTTATGAGGAGACTAGCTGATGAAATCATCCAAGTACAAGCTTTATCTTCAAGTTCCCTTGCTGCTACCACCTTAAAAGAGGGAACAAGAACCAACGCTAGTAGACCTACAATATAAGAATATTAAGTCGAGGATCTTGTACTCTTCTATCACCATAGGCTGGGAGGAAGGATTCACAAACTTGACACCTTATGGGATAACCTTACCATATTATTTATTTTCAGGGTATTGAATATTCCATTGCAGCTGTTGTTACTGGTACTGTTATCAATAGAGTGCATAGTAGATTTCTTCTTAAGTATGTGCCCCTTAGGCAAGATCTTGAGGGGCAATTGTTAGGGATTCAACTATGATGACCAAAATTACTCAAGATTGAGATTTGATATCTCAGTCCAATGAGATTGCAAAATCTAAGTCAGAGATATTTGATTCTAGGATAGACTAACAATCAACCCTTTGGAGTTATCAACCTTCTTTAAAGGATGATGCTAAGCTATCTGATAAAGCAGAAAATCATACAAGAAAATCGGTCTCATCATATAAGAATCTTATCAGATCTAGTCATCACAAGTATGGTATTAATAATCAGAAATATTGGTCATATAATAGGAAAGATCTTATCTCAGGTGCATCCCAAAATCCTCAAGATAACTAATAGATCTACCCTTATAAATATCCTTCATTTCTAACAAAATAAAGTGCTCTATTTCTGTCTCGCATAGCCTAATTTTGGTCTTTTTTCATACAGGATTTTGTATTTACAATTGGAATAAACTATAGCAATGGAACTAATAACTTTGTTACAATTTTGTCAATCTTCACTAGAGCCACAAAACTAATAATTTTGTAGCCTTCATAGCATCAGCTTATCATAATTTCTCACAAAATTCCAATAATCAGCAAGATCTAGATTAAGAATTCTGATTGGTCAGTATCAACTCCTTGTTTTTACCAAGTCATCACGTTTTTAGTGTTCCTGGCGTTTTTTATAATTAGATAAAAACTTAAACCTTTATCCTATAAATATGGACACCTTCCTCTGTGTCTTTGTTGAGTTAATTTAGTAGTAAGTTCCTTGACAATCTGGCTTGGTATAAACCATTACCTCTTTCTGAATTGGTGATCTACAGACATAATTTAGCCCTTTGAAATATTAGAGTAGATTAATTTTTACATTATATAAACTAAGAAAGCTGAGGCTTTCATTTTCCTCTTACCCTAAAATATAAAGTTAATATATTAAATTTGTTTAAAAGGAACATAATATCCTATTATCATATCTTATAGAAGCTATTACCGCCACAAAAAAATATAATGATGGTTTAGATTTAGGAATAAAAACTTTATTACAGTATATATAACTAGTGATATGATCTCATTTTAACCAACTTGTTAAGGCATCCAAATGCTAATAGATAAAAAATATGAGGTGGTCAACCTTAGGACTACTATACCACAATGAGAATTTTTCTAGCAGTACAAGTTTCAAATTTGTATTGAACAAAACCTGCACTAAGGTGGAAGCAGGAATTACCCTGCCAGGCTAACCACTTTTTAAATATTAAAAAATATTAAGCTTAAAATTTCTTATAGTTATATTCATGAAAAATATAATTTTTTATCTAAATTATAATTATTGAGTACCTTGAATTTAGTATTAGGAAGGTTCCATAATAAATGGATCATATCATTTTAAAGCCACATATTTTAACCATACAAACTGAACTTGCTCCAACAGGTAACAAAAAAACCAGAAAGCGAATTACATATGATGACTTAGTAAATATTATATCTTTTTTGTTATATGTAATTATCTAAGATCAGATATCAGAATGTCAAGTCAATTTCTAGTTGATTAAATTTCAGATATCTTAAATAAAGTAATGATCTAGTAATAATAGCTATAACTTTTTGGCTAATAAAGCAAAGGATTTTATAAACAAAATTAAAACTATATATAAAAAAATAAAACATGAAAATTTATAATAATTAGATAACCTGCTTTTTGGCGTTTTTAAAACCTTGTTTATATATAATTGATATACTATACTAAAAATAACTGACTTCCTAGGGTTTTGTGGGTGGTTTGCTATTACCTAGGTCTTCAGAATTCTGAAATATACTTGAGGTTGAGATTTAAACATCAAGCTAATAGTATATGAGAGAAATCAAGCAGATATTTTAAACTTTACTTACAAAACTTAAGTTTGTTATTATGTGATGAAATATTAAAATTGATAAAAGATTTTAGGAGTGTATCAGTGGAAGCATGTTTAAAGCACTAAAAAATTCATTATAAACATAATGATTATGCTTAATGGTTAAAATTATATCTCAATAAAACCAAATAGTCAATATGGTAATTTCTAAAAATCATTTTTATTTATAAGATGGAATTTAAAATGTACCTATGTATTTGTAAAGGTAATTGAGACGTATAATAAATACTTTTAGTATAAAATTGCTACTCAATGTCTCAAGATTCAGGAACTAAAATGGGCCTATAACAACCAGAAATTAAAACACGCCTTTTTGGTAAATTCTTATGCCATGATAGTTCAGACTATCACAACTAAGTCTTGATAGACTTATTTATTTTAGGCCATTTTATATTTTACAATTTTGATATCATAATTACTACCTCATTATGTGAGCTGTAAATTTTTAGATTACTTATAGAAGATAAAATGTTAAACTGATCTGCAAAAACTGAAAATAAAACTGACATGATATATCACAGTGATTAGATATAAAATATGACTAAGAACACTTGAAATAAAGTATTATGACCGTGACATAAGCACTATGAGGCGTGATTTGATTTAATCTTAAAACTACAGAGGCTATACATTTTCACTATCTACTTATTTATAGATATTGGTATCCAGTAATATAAATTCTCCCTCACGTTAAAATCACTTTTTGGATTTTTTAATTTGATGAACCTTTTATCATTTTACTTTTACCAATAAGCAGTTATTTTTAAGGTGATTACTAATATTTAATACAGGTAAACCATACCAAAAATGAACATAAAAAAGTTGTATTGGTGAAGGTATGTGGTGTGTAAGAAAATCAAAAGATATAAGAGGCATGAGTGGTGCCCCAGTGGCATGACTAGAAAATTGTAGGAGTTCATGTAAGGAAGGTGCACCATACGAATAAGGAAAAAACTAAGAATTGATAAATAGAAATATGTCTTCAGCACTAGAAAGTAATACACAGGCCATAAGGATACAATGCACAATACAGAATTGCAACCAGTTTGCTCATCTAAGGCCTTGTAAAGATGGAATCAACATTTAAAAATATGGAAAAGCTACATCATATATTAATGACAATCTTTGGTGACAAGCAGCTCCATATTGATTATTTTCGCCTATAACTAATAGCTTGATTATCTAGTATATTAAAAACTAGGTGCAGCAATGCAAATCATAAGTTATTAAAAAATCAAGATTTAAATAATGAAATGGAATACTAACCCAAAATTATACAAATTTGGATGTTACAGAATGGCCCGCTAAGCTATAGTATGCCGATTGGTAGCAAAATCAAATAATTGTAGCACTTATTAGAATCTATTTAAATTTAGTTAAGTTTAATTAGTCATTAGAAGATTAGTATACATTTAAAACTAAATAAACTGGCATAAATTTAGGATCAGTACTTATTAATTTTAATCATTTGATTCATGCTTATAGTATACTGGATGGCTTTTGTTCCTACTATAGTCAGGCCAAACTATAAAAAGATACTATTCTGTTGGGGTTAATATTAAGAGGCCATGAGAAAAAAACCATTATATTGATGAGTATATTTTTTGATAATTAAGTCAGATCCCATATTTCAAGGTGATTAATTAGTTTGTTATTTTCTTTTCCTTTTATTATAAAGGTTTGTAGTAAAAAAAGGTCTTAGTGAAGTAAACTTAATCCTGGCATCTAAGTGGCTTGTTATGACAAAAATGACAATTGATACTATACTGGGTGAGATCAGTATATCCCCCTGTAGGTTGGGACCACGTAGTGCTAAAAAAAGATACTATACTGGGTGCACAAAAGTATTTAATATTAGGCTCAAGGAAAAATTTCCTATCATGTGTACTGATTCACACATAAGTTAGTATATAAAAGTAATTAATGTATTATATAATCTATTAGACTGAACTTGACCCATTATAAATATAGAGCTTCTATTTGTAAATATTTTATTTTGTAAATCACTATATTCAAATTTTCATCTAAATTAAAATTGACCAAAAAGTAATTTGCCATATTCATCACTAGCCAGTTCCTAGGATATGGGGTTTTCTGACCTTGTTTTGATGAGTATTCATATCGTTATAGAACCACATTGCTATGGTTTTCTTAATAAATTACTAAAGAATAATTAAAGGATACTCTTAAAGCAAGTACTTTGAAATCATCATTTTTTTTTACTTTATAAGCATCTGTGTTGTATTTCTAATCCATGTTGCAAGAGACTTGCAACAGTAGCTCTTATTTTCAGGCTTATAAAGCTCAATATAAAAGTTATCTACTGTATTATATTTTCATTGAGCATCATTAGCTGACTTATTTTACTAAGTCCACAAAAAACAAGATTTGATCACTACAGGGGTTCTGAGCACTGAATTATGTAACGCTGTTCTTTACTTTCTTGTGAGTCTATATTTAATTCACCCATTCTGGTTGTCTTTGGCATCACTAAGATTTGATCCTTAGAGTATACCCCAGAAGGACCTTCATAATTCTAAAAGGTTATAAACCTTTTGAGTAACCTATTCCTGGTGCTTAAGAGCCTTATTAAGGTTCCAAGAAAGTTTTTTGATCCTTTCATTATAAAGTCAGCTGACATTCAGTATTTTGGTGATTTGACGTTATCATATGCAGTATTTCTTAATTAATTCCCCAAAAGTACCTTCACTTCTATTTCAGGCGGGATAGCAATTGAGTACTCCTGTCAGTCTTTTGTTTTTGGGCTTGATAGTGCCATGCCCAAAAGCTAACAGTCAATATTGAAGATGAATAAGATGCACAACAAGTTTAAAATATAATAAAGGTGCCAAGTCACCGCTTATGTCCCATCAGCTAGAGTATACATCCTATGGTAAGTACAGAAAAATGGACTTATTGAAGTCAAGTGCCAAAATGAGATATAGAATTAAAGATGTAGCTTTACTTACTATTGAATAGGGGTTTTTATATGTCAAAAAAACAAGGTAAAACCAAAAGGAAAAGGATTAATAGAAATTAGTAATGTGGGTAATCTGGATGGGAGGCCTTGTTAAGGAGAGCATTCTGGATGCTATAATGACTTTGTAGCATATTTTTGATAACGTAATAACATATGTTGTTTTAACAAGTTGGATGAGTCTTGTTATCACTTAGGTTTATTATTGGGCAGATTCTTGATTCTTGCCCTATTTGCAGGGTTTTCTTTAAATACTGCCTTGTGTGCCACCTTGAGTGATAGTCACCTGACATTATGATGATCCTTCTCTTGATTAGGCATTGTTTCTTCTTGGAGTATCTTAGGCTCAATTTTCCTGACGAATTTTTCTATTGATGATTTGAGATTTACTGACTATCAAAATGTCCGTATGATAAGCTGTTGTAACTTTGTTATACCCTTTTCAGGTCTAGGAGTTGATTCTTTTGTGGGAGTCAAATGGTTGATATTCTTTCCATCATGTCCAATATCCTAATATCTGACAACTCTCTTCCCGGTGATCAGAGCTTGATATAGACTTTTCTGATTTTATCACTATGACAAGGGGCCCTAAGGCTGCGCTCTCCCACTCTGATGGCCTTTAACAATACTACGCACATCTATCTGATAGCTGTCTACTGGCAATTCATAGGAATCATTCCTAAAAATAAACAACGCCTTTTTGAACAAACCATTTTTATTTTGTTGTTAATGCCCAAAAGCTAGATTGTTATAAAAATCTTAAATCAATTTTTATAAAAAATTCTGTATCACACTTGTACTTAAGCACCATCTGGGCCCCAGAAGCTAATACTTTCTGCATCTCTTTTTCAATTTTTAATTTAATTAATTTTTATTATCTTCTTAATATCCTCCTAAATTTCCAACAAAATTTTCCTCAGATATAGCTTTATGTTTAATTGTCTAAAGAAAACTCACAGTTACATCTTATCAGTGTAATATAGATTACCTTATCCACTGAAAACCAATTCATCTCCTACTCCTAGACCTATAACTATCAGACAAACCATTAAGATATAATAATGTGATGTCATAAAAAAGGGTAAGTTCTTTAATCTTATTGTGAAAAAGAAACGATTTAAATATGATTCTTTTATTTAAAAATTAAATTTATATGGCTAGTTTTCTTTATTTTTCTACTTTGGCAACCTTTTGACTTGTAAATTTACCTCTGGCTTCTCTTCCTGAACTTTTTAACTCTCCCAGACCAAATCTTTTCATCCAGGTCCCATCCTGAAGTTTAGCATAGCTCAATTATGCACAGTTGATTAAGATCTTAGTAAACATTTGTCAAGAAAATGATATGACTGGATGATAAGAATATAAATTTTGTTGGATTTGAAAATAAGAGTTGAGGTGAGCCTCAAGGTTGAGTGGAAAATATATCAGTGTGAAGCAAATCAATTCTAGCCTTGAAGTTTGGCAAAGCAAAGGAATTCCGCTGAACCCTTAAAATAGATTAAAATCCTAAAATGGAATGAAAAGGAGATTACCAAGCAGAGGGTGGTTTCAACCTACAATACTGAGATAAGATTTGAGCGGAAGAATGAGAGAGAGGTTTTTTTAGTAGTCTGCAGATAAGTTCTGTATTTTACTATTACAATAAAACTGTCAATTGGGGCAATTGCTCCATATATTATAAAATGGTTTTTATTGAGGATTGGCGACATGAATATTGACCATTCCATTGCTCAGTGGCTAATACCCTGTGAAAACCAGCTCAGCGGATTTAACTTGTATTGCCAAAGAATTAACAGTGGTGCTCACTACAGGGGGCCACTGGACAACTGTAGCATATCGACGCTAGGGCATCATAGCAAGCCCTCACTTGTTGCACCAAAATCTGATCGTATTTTATGCTCAATACATAGGAGAAGTTAGGGAATTATTTAATGAAGAACTGGCACTTTTTACAGTGATGGAGCCAGGTGACGAGGATACTATGATCAAATTTCAGATAGACACTTGTCCTGCATTGGCAGTGGATCAACAGGACTGGTCTATAAACGTGACCCCTCAGCAGCTTTGGGAGATTATATAATGGCATTTGTGGGGCACCAAATGTATGAAGATGAGGTGTGGGAACATGCTCTGAAATTATTCTATAACCAATCAGACCAAGAATATTGTTATGCGTTATATATGTCCTACCTAGATACGACCACCATGGAGCTGTCTTGCCAGCTCAGCACCCATGGAACTGAGGAATAATTGGTTGCATACATGCAGCCTTAGATCCGCCAGCTACTGCATGTGCTGGCCCACCATAACATTGAAATTGGGGACGTAATGCAGTTTGTTCTGCACAGCGGAATGATACTTGTCTTTTACCAACCGTTTTGATTACTCTTTCTCAGAGGTTCAGACGGCGCCTGTGCATGTGGACAACTGTGTTGTGGATATGCACCGTCGCTTGGACAAATTGGTTCCACAGTTGAATCAGGACTTACCAAGAGTGATAGGGGTAATGTTAGACTGGTGCAGCCTATTGGCGGAATGGACTGGGACGTCACCATGTTAAGAAGCAACACTGAGCAGTTTATGATGGACCTGGCGGAATGGGCTGAAGCAATTGAAACAGCAATGGCTCAGATTATAGACAGAGTTACCCTGACAGAACTGTAGATAACGGATCATCTTGACTCTGTGGCAGTGAAATTTAATCAACTTTGCATTGAGTGGAGTAACCAGTGGACGGCTGACCATATGACCACCTCTTTTATGGCATCCTCAGAATATCGCCAGTTTCTGGGGCGGATTACTCAGTTGGATAGTTTTAGTCAGGTGGAGCAGAGCTGAGACATTACCTTTTTGTTCATCAAGATGGTGGAGTATGCTGCTATGCGAGTGCATTTGTATACTCTCCAACGGGCCAATGAGGAGTTGGTGCAAGAATGAGACGCCCTCATTAATAAAGTAAATGAAGCAAACTGACAAGCACGCGAAACTGGTCACAGAACACAAGAATGCAGAGAACATTGGAGAACATTCTATCATGGCTTCAGGCAATGTAGTGTAAATTGGACTCTGAGTGAGAATTTGGCCGCAAATTGCAAAGTCAGTTTGAAGGACTTCAACAGGGGGTGCAAGATGGCATTGTCAGTGTTATTCAGTCAAAGCTGAGCGATTAATTGACGAGCTTATTTCTGAATAGCCTGGTAAAGAAGGAAATGGTGCAGTAAGCGGTGAGTTGGGAGAAGAATGCATTGATTGGCCAGAGAGTAACTCTTAAGTGTTGTGGCAGTCCCTCCTTGCAATCCAACTTCTTCCCAGCCCACTTTAATGGATTTTCATCCTTATGCATGACCCTACATTATTTCACAAGGGGATGTTTCCCTTAGTCATTCAGAACCTATTCCAGCTGTTCCTCGCACCCAGAGCCCAAAGCGAGGTGATTTTATTTCTATCAAAAAGTCACCGCCCTTCAGTCATGTTGGGAACATACATGGGTATTTTGAATAGTTTAAATTTTCCATGGAAGGGGCATCAGATCAGCGGAAAGCAAAACTGCTGATTTCCAATTTGGACGTTGAGAGCGCTGACCAGATGTTGGATTTTTGCCCATATTCCCATCATGCTAGATTAACAGGAATCACTAGGGGATAATTCCCTAATGCGAGGTGAATTGGAATCTGGTGGACTCTAATTTTGGAGTAACTATGTTTGGGGGATTTTTGTATAATTGCCTGGTTATATCCATTGTGGATCAATCCAGATAATGCTTAAGATCTTGTTGGGCGGAGTTGCTGATGAAATAGGGGCATCTGTAAGTGATTAACTATCAGGTGTAACAATTGAGATCGGTTGGGTTTCATCAACAATTGATTAGGAATGTAAGTAGTAAGTTGTGAGGCGAGTGATGCTGCCTGCAACTAGTTAATCAATCAGTTGGTGCATGACCTACCTTAATGGGTAATAAGTCTTATTACCTAAGCAGGTCGCTAGACAAACATGGTTGGTTTGCTTGGATTGAGAGGAAAGCGTTAGGGACACGTTTTGCAACTCTTTCCATTTTTGGTCTTGAGGATGTCCAATGATGGAATCCTAGCCAAGATGGGAAGACCATCGCTGCTGAGACAAGGATGGGTGATTCTATGGCAACGGCTGCCGCTTCATTGAAGAGGTGTCAACCAAGGGTTAGATGGCCGAATCCCCACTATAAATTCCCTAAAATTCACTTATAATAATACCAGAGTTACATAGATATACAGTTCTATAATTTTCATCCGGTATATAGTTTAAGTAGTAAACTTTATCAGCTTTCAATTTTTCTATTCTTCTCAAGGATATTATTACAGTGTGCAATAATTGGGAGACTCTTTAAAGAATAGAGTAAAGATCTGAGTGGGAATCTAGAGAAGAAGAAGAAAAAATTAGGGATTGCTGCTAACTGTGTGTCAAACTGGAGAAACTGTCCTAGGGAATCTCAGAGAAGATCAAGTTAGACATTGTGAGGGAACTAACCCCTATATCAAGACATCTCAAGTATTTCAAGTGGGAATCCTGGCCGAGTGTTGGGCCAAGATCTAAGAATTTCACTCAACTATGGATAATAGTCGTCATACTATTATCAATCAATAATATCACATACTATACAATGTGGACAGATTGCACATGAACAGAACCTGTGCAGTAATAAGTTTATAGGGGTTATTTGCCAAATAGTAACCAGAACCTATAAATGTTTACTGATTGGTGCTCACTACAGGGGTCTAGTTGAGTAGAAGAACTTAAACATGATGTCCTATGAAGATGTTTCTAATTCCAGATCAGTTAGTAAATTACGTTCATTAACATTCACCCAGCTCAGAAGTGGAGCTCCGAGTGAAGCATTTTGAGGATGCTCAAGTTCAGGGAAAAGGACTTGCAGCCTAGATATGAAACTATCTAGAGCTGAAAGGAAACCTGTTTCACCTGACATCTACTTGAGATGAAGAGTTTCAGCAGGGCCAACTCAGGTTGAAATCGAGTCCACTGTAAATAGTCCTGAGGAACAGCAGATCAACTCAGGTTGAAGTTGGGTCCACTTTAAATATTCTTGAGGAGTGAGTGTTTAGATGAGGCATTGTATGAAATAGGAAGCAATCAATCTGTAGAATTGAATTTCCATACCAATGAAGATATGAAGACAAAAACAGGAAACGTTTGATTAAAGATAGTGGTTAAAATCGTTTGACTTAATAACACTCAACCAATGATCAGAAGTTGCTGGAGACAAGTTCATCAATTCAGGAGAAATTAGATGAAGCTAACGAGGGTAGAATGACCTGCGTAACTAAGGATGACCACGAAGGTCAAAAATCTCTTTCATGAGAAAAATGATCTGAATAATTAGACGGAACTATTGGCTAATGAGATACAAGGATCCAAGCATCAGTTGCCAAAATATGAGATGAAATTTGGAACTGTTGGATGAATAACCAGTCATGATTAAAGGCCTAATATATTCAAGAGTAGAGCCAAAAGTCAGCTTGAGTAGCCTATATGTGAAGCGACAGCGCTGCTGGTCATATAGTGAGAAAGGTCAATATTAATTGGAAGTATTGAGCTTAAGAAAAAAATAGTTGCAATGCTCCCTGCGGACCTCTAAACCATTAAATGGTTATGTCCTGAGATTTTGGTCAAGTTCTAGAAGAGGAACACTGAACCAAATGGTTGGTTAAATCTTAAGAGGATAAGATTTTGAAGCATAATACCTGGTAGGTCAGGGTTACCTAGGACCCAGGTTGGATGAGGGGGAAAAGAAGGACCTCTGAATCTTTTTGTAGGTTGCAAGTCCCATTACAAAAGAAAAATACAAAAAAATATATGAATATTAAAATATCGATCTTATGTTCTATGAGTTTTAGACCTAAACAACAAGTAATTCTGATGGCCAAACTGAGGAAATTTTACCCCTGATGAGACAGAAATATCAGCTGGGGTAACTGAGAGTATCAACCTATTGACTGATCGAGAGCAACTCGCTGATATGATGGAAGGCCAGAAAGAGGAGGCTCTCAAATTGTTCAAAAAGTATTGGGGAGTATTCGCCCAAAAAACGACACAATTTGGGATGTACAGGAGATGTGATCCACAAGGTCAATATTGGGGAAATTCTTCCAATCAGGATGAAATGAGATTGCTGACATGAGTTGCTGAGAGTATCAATCAAAAGATTTAATTGGGACTTTTTCTGAATAGCCAAGCCCTTATTCCATCTGTTGAAGGACCCAAAAAAGGATTCATATGGAATGAAAAAGTACAGGAATCTTTTGATGAGTTACACCTGTACCTAATATATTCTCCGATTTTGAATTATCCAAATTTTATTTGAGAGTTTATTATACAAACTGATGCTTCATTGAAGGCGATTGGCGCCATACTAAATCAAGTAGATGAACTTGGAGATGAACATCTAGTGGCATATGTGAGCCAGACACTCTCAGCCGCTGAGAGGAACTGCACCATAACTGAGCATGAATGCCTTGCAGTCATTTACGCCTATAAGCAGTTTTGGGTGTATATCTATGGAATGCACTTTAAAGTGGTGACGGACCACTCCTAGTTGCGTTGGCTCCACAATATGGGAGAACCAGAAGGACGACTGGCCTGATGGGCACTTAAGTTACAGGCTTATGATTATGAGATTGTCCACAAAGGGAGGGCTTCTCACTAGAATGCGAATGGCTTATAGAGGTTATCAATGGTCCAGATGGTATACCCACAGGCGGATGAGCTATTCCAGAGAATGGTCGATGGAGAAATTGGTAGTGAGCCCCAAGAAATCCAAGGTGCACTTCAAAAAGTGATGGAAAACACTGAGACCATGGATGGACAAGTGTTTAAGATGATTAATGGGAAGCGGTTATTATTCCCAAGTATGTTGGAAAGAGCAGCTATCATATAAGCTGCTCATAAGATTGTTGGGCATGGAGGCAAGAGAAAAAATGACTGATCATATTTGCCAGTACTACTACTGGGAGTAAATCAACTATGATGTCGCTGAATATCTAGCTTGTTGTGTGGAGTGCCAGCTGCACAAGCCATAAGAATACAACAGGATACTGACTGGTCCTCCCTGGATTTTCCTGGAATACAGTGTCCATCAACGTGACGGGACTGCTGACAATGAGCACAGGGGGAGTCAAGGACATAATAGTTGCTATCAATCATCTGACGAGATGGGTCGAGATGAAGGCTCTGGCAAAAGTAGATGCTTCCAGCACTACGAAGTTCATCCTGGATCAAGCAGTATATTGACATAGATGCCCACAGGTCCTTCTTAGCAATAATGGGACAAACTTCACGTCTCATATGATCCTGCGACTGAATGAGATAATGGGTATCAGAGGAGATATGTCTGTACCCTACCAGCTGGAGACAAACGAGCTAGTAGAATGAGTGAATGGAATGTTTGCCATTACACTGTGGAAGCTGGTCACAGGAAGAACTTCCGCATGGGGAATGTACCTGAGTTAAGTGATGTTTGCCTGAAATATCAGTCATCATACAGTGACGGGAAAAACGCCTTTTGAGTTGCTATAAGGGAGGAAGACCGCGTTGCTGCTGATTTTATATTCAGTGGTGGAACCAACTTTGGGGATGAGTGCCAAACAGTACTTGAACCAACTGACAAATATTCTGACTGAGATACAATCACAAGCATTTGATACTACAATGAAGAAAAGGATATGAACAAAATCAATGGCCGATAAGAACTGACTGGCCTTAGCAGAATATTGAAATAGGCAAAAAATTTGCCTATTGAAATACACATGGTTTAAAAAAAGAAACAAACTGTATGCATTGTGGTCAGGTCCATTTGAGATTATCACAAAGACAGCAACTGACTCCTACTCCATCAAGAATCTCTTGGATGGAAGATTTGTAAATTGAGTCCTTACTGAGTATTTGAAGCAATAGATCAATGAAAAACAAAAGAGTTCCTGCAGGACCAAAAAACCATTAAGTTGTTCATGTCCTGATGATTAGGTCAAGCCCGAAAAAAGACCCCTGAACCAATTAGATGGTCAAGTCCAAAAAAAGGACCTCTGAACCATAGAAAACTGGTAGTTTTAAATACCTAGGACCCATTTTGGGGGAAAAATAAAGTAAGATGGACCACTGAACCAAAATAAGGTCAAGTCCCATGAAAAAAAGAAGAAAAAAAAGAAAAGATTGACAAAAGATATTGGAAAAAATTATAAACTGCATAGAAAAAACTGATATATCCTTATAATTGTTTTTATTGATTATCCTTGATATGGGGATGATTCCACCTATGTCGCCTCTTGGGGAGGGAGGATGGATTGCAGTAGGAATGAATAGCCCATCAAAATCGATGTGAGATTGGATGCTAGCAAGGGCTAGACCTACACAAAACCAAGTTCTTTGAGCAGATGCAGATCCCTGCGAGAATGTGACTAGGGGAAGGGAAATTGAAATGTCGGAAGAAGCCAATCATGAAACCCCAGAATGGGGAGGGAAGCAACAGTATAGAAAGAGGCAGTCTCAAATAACCCCAGGTAATCCCAATATGGTACCAGAGCTGGAAGATTATTCTTGAGCGCCTGACGACGGGCTTCATCAAAAACACTGGACATATGGGCTTGCAGCAAACAAGGGATACTAGATAAGGGGTTGCTAAATCATGCCTCCTATCAAAGCTATCAGTGTAAGCTACCAATGGGATGTTCCAGAAAACGAAATAGTAATGCAACGAGTGAATGGCTTCCTGCAAGCAATAACTACAAGCTTCTTGGAAGCTATAGCTGAAGGAATAATGAAACCTGGGAGATGCTAAAAGATTTGTGGACCAACTTCAAAGAACTTGGCCAGCAAATCTAAGAGCATAAGCGGCAATATCCTGATCTAAGATGTTCTCAAGATCGGAGGGATTCAGTGCTAGGAACAAAGCCTTGGTGACTTGGGCTCATAGTTTGGCGTAGGGGATTTCAAAATGAATAATGTTACTGATGGTGAGCTCAGTAGCCAAAACAGCAGGTTTGTACTATTGTCTTAGTCAGAAGAGGAACTCAGGAAGCAAGTCTGAACTGGCAAGAAGGTAGCGATCAAGAGCGAAAGGCATAATCTCAGGAGCATCCATGATGATGTTTGGCACATCTGTGAAAGGAGCTGAATCCAGGAGAGCTTCTAAAAACCAACTCTGGAGTTGATGACAGAGGAAGCATCAGCTGAGAGCTGTTTGAAACAATAGCAAGCCTGGTTTTGGAAGGATTTGTTACCATTTCTGGTAATCCAATGGAAGGACTAGCCGCTAGTGCCAGACTAGGTGTATGAGTCCTGTATTGACCATAGAAGAGGTTCCATTGCACATCCTGACTCATCTTCTGGAAGCGCCAAAGATCTTAATCAGACAAACTGTTTAGAAGCTGTTGATACCGCGACTCAGAATTTGACTTATGAGCTGGATGAGAGGGGGGATGTCAGACTTATATAGAACTCAACATTATGCACTCTACAATCCATTAAGCTCCAATTTTGGAGCAATTAATCTCAAAATTAATGGGATAAGCTCTCCCTGAGAAGAATTAAGAATGACATGAGCCAAGAGGTTATGAGAGAAAATAACAAGGGCAAACATAGATAAATATTCTTAATTTAGCTGCGAAACAAACACCAATGGCAAGAGTCTCCTGTCTAGGATGAGGAGAAGATCAGGAATTCGATGATGCTGGACCAAAAATTCTGAATATGACAGCAGGTCATATGCGCTGATGGGGGAACCAGATCTTGGGACTAATATTGTCATGAGTAACTTGATCAGCCCAGCATGACAGTAGACCGTGGGGAACGTGCTCTGAGTATGCAGTAGCAAAAAGGAAGAGGAAGAGAGCCACATGCCAAAGGTCATCCTGAGCAGCATTGAGTGTTGATTGTATTATGCTTGAGGCAATGAAGTATTCATCTGAGTGTATGAATCAGTATTATCATGCCCCAGTCCTTTTCTCGCTGGAAATATAGGCAAGAGGGGGATGTGTTGGGATTTTTGCTCATATTCCCAGCCTGCTAGATTACCAGGAATCACTAGGGGATAATTCCCTAATGTTAGGTGAATTGGAAATTGGTGGACCCTAATTTTGGAGTAACTATGTTTGGGGGATTTTGGGATATTCGCCTGGTCATATCCATTGTGGATTGATCCGAGAAAATGCTTAAGATCTCTTCAGGTGGAGTTGCTGATGAAATAGGGGCATCTGATAGTGATTAACTATCAGGTGTACCAACTGGGATCGGTTGGGTTTCATCACCAACTGATTAGGAATGTAAGTAGTAAGTTGTGAGGCAAGTGATGCCACCTGGAACTAGCAAATTGATTGGTTGGTGCATGACCTGCTTTAATGGGTAATAAGTCCCATTACCTAAGCAGGTCGCTAGCCAAATATGTTGGTTTGCTTGGATTGAGAGGAAAACGTTAGGGACACGTTTTCCAACTCTTTCCATTTAGGTCTCAAGGATGTACAATGACGGAATTCTAGCCAGGATGGGAAGACCATCGCTGCTGAGACAAGGATGGGTGATTCAATGGAAACAGCTGAATTTTATAGAAGAGGTGTCAATTGAGAGTTAGATGACTGAATCCCCCACTATAAATTCCCTAGAATTCACTTATATAAAAAACAGTTAGATAGTACTACATATATACAGTTCTATATTTTTTCATCCAATATGTGTTAAGTGTAAACTTTATCAGCTTTCAATTGTTCTATCATTCTCAAGGATATTATTACTGTGTGCAATTATTGGGAAGATCTTTTAAGAAAAGATAAAATATCTGAGCTGGGATTTAGAGAAGAAGGAGAAACAATAGGGGATTACTGCCAACTGTGAGTTGGACCAAAGAAACTGTCACCAGGGAACTTCAGAGAAGATCAGGTTGGACAGTATGAGGGAAAGAATCCCTATATCAAGACATCTCAAGTATTTTGAGTGGAAATACTGGCCAAGCGTTGGGCCAAGATCTAAGAATTCCACTCAACTATGGATAATAGTTGTCATATCATTATCAATTGATAATATCACATACTATACAACGTGGGCGTATTGCACAAGAACCAAACCTGTGCAGTAATAAGTTTATAGGGGTTTTGACCGAATAGTAACCAGAATATATAAATTATTACACCAGGTGACCTGTTACCTCCAAAATAGTTCCAAATATAATCAAGAGGTGAAGGAGATTGTGCTCCATTTTTTAGGAACGTGGCTAAGATGGTGCAGCGCAAGGCTGACTTTATGACCATACAGTTTCACAAGAATGAGTCCCTGATAAAGTTTGCAGTGTGATTCACGGCTGAAGCTCATCTGTTAGTAGGAGCCAATATTTTAACCACCAAGGATGTAGGCATAGCTATAATGTTGGCAGTCAAACCATACTGTGAACTGCATAGTGCTATGTTCACATACTGAATGAAAATATGGGGCTTCTTTGAATCATTAACATTTTGCGCCGCCTTTCCATTATGTTCAGTGCTAATAATGTGGATCAGAAGGTCCCTACTATCGCTGCGCATACACCTTGGGATATTTAAAACAACAACTCAGTTGTAATCTGTTAGATAATATTTTCCACCCTATATGTTGGCAGATCCTTTTCGCTCTTCTTACGCTCAACTGACCCATCCCTGGCCTAACTTCAATACTTTGTAAACATTTGACCCAGCCCATCAGGCATATACTATAGATGGGAACCATTTATGAATGCTTGTTCATCACGCAGACAAAAAGGGCATTATGTTGGCTAATTGCCAAGCAGCCAGCAGGTGCATGCAGTGTTATCTGTTATGATTGAGAGGATAAAAGCTCAAGTAAAGTAGAGATGGGATGCTCTATCTCCACTGATTTGAATTTAATTGTCTCTACTGATTCCCAAGGGTCTCTTTGCATTGGTCACATTACCAAACCTGACGACTTACTATAACAACAACCTCTGGCCAATACCTCCACCTTCATACAAGGGAGCAATTATCCCCCTTCAAGCTCCGTGTTCTTCTGAGATGTGCAAAAACCATATGCCTGGCAAATCCTTGAACAAAATGGCACAAGTGATGCTGGACCCTCAACAGACGTTGCCTTCCTAGTGGGGGTTAACATAGCCATTCCAGTTGAAAAGATCACCCAGGAGTTTCCTCATGTTGGTATGGGTATATCCTCTTTTATGGTAACAAAAAGCCCTTGGCGTTCATGTAATAAATATTAATTGTTTATCTTGTTCAGATTGTACCTACTTTAATATTTTTATTCAGAACACAAAAATCCGAGCTATTATAGATACTGGTGCCCAGTTAATATAATCTCCAACAAGCTTATGGCTAAGCTTCCACTGAAGCTTGATGTGGATCACAGAGTATTGTATCGGACCGCGGGGGCACAGAGCAATGTGTCTGAAGGAGCTTACAGCGAGTTACCTCTGAGATTTGGTTTATTTAGGGCTTCCACTCCAGTGGTGGTTTTGGCAATTAATAACTATGATATGGTGATCAGTGATGCGTTCATGAGGCGATTTGGAGCCATATTTAATATGGCAAAAGAAACCATTAGTATTTTGGGGGCAACATATCCCCATTTACTTTAGCTCTAGTGGAACCCTAAAGGTTTATTCCGCTCCAGAAGATCAAAATGGCATATAATGACAGCGTGATTACTGTCCTATATCAGCAAATGAAGCGAAAGACCAGAGCCCTCCCCAACCAGATCTAAAAGCACAAAAATATTCCGCTATAAGCTGCGAGCACTTTGAGCATAATTTTTGAGAATTTGGTCATAATAGAATCTTAGCTCAAAATAAAAGCTTTAAAGGGATAAATGGCGAAATTGTGGGACCCTACCAGCAATTGCATCTTGAGTCCCATGTGGCTACGGGGCTACTGCTACCAGGAAATGATAAAATGAAAATATTGCTAGAAAACCTACAGAAGGAGTCAATGACGATTCAAAGGCACCAAGTGGTGGCTTATTTACATATGGCCCCTAATGAGAAGGTTCACCATATTCATGACTTCAGATTGTGAGATGACCTTAGCCTACTAATAAATTCTCCATTCATTGTAATGGCGGTGGTTCCACAGGAAGCTCTAACCGGATTGTTGGAGGAACAGAGAGATAGGGCGATGGCTTTATTTGAAAATTAACGAGATATTTTTGCCTCTGATGACCAGAAGTTGGGGTGCGCCCAAGGGGTAGTGCATCTGGTAGACACGGGTGATCACCCTACCATTTGTTCACGGCCTATTCAGCGCTCAAAGGTGGTGGGGTTGTCTCCGATGAGGTAGACAAATTGATAATACAAGGGATGTTAGAGCCATCTAAGAGTCCATGGGCATCTCCAGTGCTTATTGTTAAGAAAAAAATATGGCACAAACTGGGTGGTCATTGACTATCAAAATCTCAATAGCGTTACAAATAAAAATTACTAACCGCTTCCATGGATTGATGACGTGTTATATCAACTTGGAGGGGCTAATTACTTATCTGCCATGGAATTGATATTGGGTTACTGGCAGATTAGATTGCCAGCTGTGGAATGCGAGAAATGGGCTATAATAACTTTAAAGGGTTATTCCAGCCTACACATATGCCACAGGGTTTGTGCAACGCCCCAGCTACGTTCCAGCATGCTATGGATATGATCTTAGGTGACTTGAAGATGTCCTGCGTTTTAGTTTACCTTGATGATATCAACGTGTTCCCATGATTATTCACAGAGCATCTTGACTATCTGGAACAAGTGCTCAGCTGGCTTACTGTTGCTAATATCAAGATAAAACCTCAGAAGTGTCTTTTTTCCAATGAACAACTGAAATACCTTAGTCATGGTGGACTGAAAAAGGCTTAAACTGCAGCGACGAAAGTGGAAGCTATATTCAAGATGACCCAGCCAGGTAATAAACGAGATATACAAGTATTCTTGGTGATGGTCAGTTACTACTGACAGTTCATTACTAACTTATGTAGTATTGGGGCACCGCTCTTTGAGTTGTTAAAGAAAAATTCCACTTTTGACTGGATGGAACAATGCCAAATCGCATTTTATGTCTTATTAACCGCATTGGCAAGAGCACTCATTTTGCAATACACCAACTTAATAGAAATTTATAGTACAAATGGATGCATCACTTTCCGCTGTATAGGCAGTACTATCTCATAAGGATGATGACAGCGTAGAGCACCCTGTCACGTTTTGTAGCTGCAGCTTAAACTTTCATGAACGGAATAACACCATGACTGAGTGGGAGTGCTTAGCTGTGATTTATGCATATGAACAGTTTTGACTATACCTTTAAAGGCGAAATTTCAATTTGGTAATAGATCATGCCTCCTTGCGCTGGCTGCAAAATCTCCGTGAACCTGAAGAAAGGCTCACACAATGGGCGTTGAAGCTTGAAGCATATGATTTTGAGATTGTACACCAGCTGGGAGCAAAACATCAAAATGCAGACTGTCTTTCACAGCTACCTATGGTCACTATTATGGCGGATTAGGCCAACATTATGTATGAGAAGATGGTGGTGGGCAAAATTCCATGATGAGCTGCCACAAGTGATCAAAGTGCTAGATGGGCTTAAACAGGATACCTTCTTATGTGATGGGGAACTATATATGCGGATTTGGGGATTGACACTGAGTTTTCCTAAACCCTCTGCTATACCAGCGATTATTCTGGATGCACATCAGGCGGTAGGACTTGGTGGGTTGTGAAAAACATTGGAGATTTTGTGACCCCGCTACTATTGGGAGAGAATGCATTATGATGTACTGGAGACAGTTAGCTGTTGTCATCAGTACAAGTGAGAATCCTTTCCATAAGAAGACCACATACCAGCTGGTTAAGCCCCGTTTCACCTGGATTAACATTTCCCTTAATGTAACGGGGCCTTTGCCAACTGGCGCAAACCGTTCTAAGTACATAATAGTACCAAAGAGCATCTGACAAGATAGGTGGAAGCCAAGGTGATTAATAATTTGGTGATGGTCACCACCTCTAAGGTTATTATGGAGTGTTTCATACAGTGACATGGCTTTCACAGTCCATCTTAACTAACAATAAAACCAGTTTAACTTTGCATATCCTGCCCAAGTTGAATAAACTGGTGGCAATCAGCAGGTTTTGACTACATCCACCATCTGGAATCTAATGGAATGGTGGAAAGGTCTACGGCAAATGGTAAACATACTCTGCAAGGTTTGAAAGACTGACCCTCTGAATGGAGTACCCTCCTACCTACAGCTGTCTTAGCATTTAAAATCAGCTACCATTTTGCTAATGGCAAAAGTACTTTTCAACTGCTATATGGTAGACATCTGGCTTTACCTGCCCTTCTTTAATTTTTTATGAAGGATACTGGCAGCGTGGAACTTCAGCGTTATTTGGCCAATTTAATAGGGACGCTGATTAAACTACAAATGGAAGAATACTCTAGAAGTTTGGCTAAGAAAATTTGTAATTGTGCAGAGGGCCAGAATAGATTTAGCGGACTACCGCAGTTTGCAGTAGGAGATCATGTCATGTTCTATGACCAACATGGATTTGGATGGAAGAACAAGATCACTAACATTTGGATTGGGCCATTTAAATAATTGAGAAAACTGGTACTTATTCTACACCATTAAGGAACTTTGGGCGGTTAGATTATCAGCTAAGTTCATTCAAAGTTCCTTCATGCATACAAGCAATATGAGCTTATTGTCCAGCCAAAGGGGGGGTAATTTTAAGAAAATTATATGACTTGATGATGAGCTATATATGCTGGTGGATTGGAAATTAGAGTTGAGACAAGCCACAAGATTGAGCGGAAAATATAAAGATGTGAAGCGAATTGATTGTAGCCTCAATAGTTTGGTAAATCAAAAAATTCCAATAAACCCTTGAGATAGATGAAAACTCAAAAAATGAAACGAATAGGAGATTACTAAACAGAGGGTGGATTTGACCTAGAATACCGAGATAAAAGTTGAGTGGAAGAATGAGTGGTGGAGGTTTTTTAGTTTTCTTCAGATAAGTTCTGCATTTTATTATTACAATAAAAGTGTCAATCGGTCAATTGCTCCATATCTTATATATCAGTTTTTATTGAGGATTACCAATCTGCATATCAACCATTCCGTTGCTCAGTGGCTAATACCCTATGCGAACCAGCTTGGCAGATTTAACCCATATCACTGAAGAATTAACAACGTAATTCAAAAAACATCATGGTAAACCAAGTCTGATGATCCAAAGCAATATTAATATCACCAGGTCTTCACTAGCACCTTTTCTGAAGGAATTGTTATCGTGTAAAGTTTTTCTGTAAGTCAGGCATCTTAGATCATAAGATCTTCTGACTTGTACCTCAACATTGCCACTAAAGGTAATACTTAAGTTCAAACCTTTTTAAAGATCAAAACTCTTATCCTAGATCAAATCTTACTTTGTAATATGATAGATGACAATCAACCTTAGAAAATCAAAGCATATTCTATTGACAAAAACAGATATCTTTAATTCATGTCAAGGCCTCAACACTTTATCAGAGCTTGATGTAAAGAACTATCTACTATCAATAAAACCAGTTCAATTGGTCGCATCTTTATCTTTACCCTCCACAACCAACGTATATCTATTACCATGATGAAAGCGTATTTGCACTTCATTATATGTATTTTTACTTGATTAATTTTATCTGGAAATATAACTTACAAAAGGCATAGGATACACAGGGTCAATGTTAATTATTTGCTGTCAACTCAGGCAACACTTTCTATCTGATGTATCCACATCTGTTAGGTTTTGTACTTATATCTCAAAACAGGTAATAATGTTGGTGCTGAATCCAAAGATCTTTTGGGGGATACCACTGTGGTCATGCTCCACCAGGACCATAAATCTCATGGCTAATGTGAGTTACATGAAATAAAGCATGAAGCTTTACATTCATATATGGCGTCACTTTGATTAGGTCTCTAAATGGGCATCAACTTCACTTGTGCATTGTCCTAGAAAAATTTCTCTCAAAAATACCATATAAACTCTTATAAATTCTTTCCCACTTTCAGTGTTGCCATTCTGGCTGAGGTGGCACTAAAACTGACTTTGGCCCTTCTTCATAGTTTAGATTACTTTTAACAATCTTCTGGTCTCTCCTCTGATTTATTCTCCCAAGTTGGATGATGCTCTTATCTCCATAATTAAACTAATTATTGCATATACTTCTGTTGCCTTTAGTTCCTCTCAAAAAGTACATAAGCATCACCTTACTGCTTTCATCCCCTTAATAGTTGACTTAGTATCCTCTTACTTTCTTTTTGAACAAAACATTTTACTAAAGCTCTTAAAATGTCCAGCTCTTGGAATTGACTTTCCATTGTTACAACATCAAGTTTCAAATCTGAATCAGCATCAAAGTAACCATAGTTGAGGCATCCTGATTGTCCACCTCTGCTGCTGAAGCACTCACCTTCTCCTTCACCTTCTCAAACTCCTCAAATTTCTCATAAAACTGGCCATCACAAAATAATAATTGCTTTAAGATAACTTGACTAAATTAATACTATACATGTCTCTTGTAAACTTTATTTTATTTCTTATATTTTTGTATTTCTACCCTAAGCTCATGCAATTTTTAAATTAATTCCTGATTATTTGGTTTCTGAATAGGTTGCTCAGAACAATGGGATTTTTTTCAGATATAATCAATTAAGGAAGTACTCATTTTCAAGTAATGGGGTAAGATGTCAATGGTAAGTTCATCATGTTGCACTTGTTTATAGTTTATTAAATCCATGCAAGAAATTTTCTGTTTATGTGTGCCAATATGATTAGTAGCTATTATAAACAATAGCAATTTATTGCAACAATGGTTTATAATATCAGTTATGCTACAATTTTTAGAAACAAGCCTAAAAACAATCTTAAATTGTGTTTTAAACTTACCTATGTTGAACTTTTATAACCCAATCTGCAATAGCCAAGATGTAGTTAGCTTAATTACTTATTAAGTTAACCTAGGCTGATAGTTTGCCTTTTTTCTACCAAGTAATCTAATAGTATTGGCCCCTTCACCAAACTTATTATTTCCAGTTTAGTATTTAAGATATAAAAAGTAGCTGTAATGCGATCATTTTTAGTATAATATTTGAATGAGATCTAATTTAACATCTATGACTTATTTTAAAATAAAACTAAGCACATTGTGCTAGCAATAAATCTTTCTCCCATGAATCATGCATTATGATGAAGCCACCTTCTATATAAGACATACATAATTAAAGCACCCATATTAAACCATGTTACTATGGCCACAAGCATTAAAAATGATTTAAGTTCTTCAAAAAGCTTAATCTTAGAATAGACTCCTGTCCTCAAGTTGACCCACCTCATATAGTTTATTAGTTAATCAAATATCTTTAATTTTTAAGTTTTTTAGTGAATTAATAATTTTAAAAACTAATTTTGAGTAGAGGGTACCCCAGTGGTAGAGCATGTACTCACTAACACTTCCTCCCTAAGTTTGATCCCCATAGATTAACTTTGGATAGCGAATAGTTTTGAGTATATTGGCGTTGCACACCAATTCCCCAAACTGAGATAGCAAATAGAAAGGCGGTCCATGGAGTTCCTGACCTATCATACTCCATTCATAGAGGTTTTCCAGGATTTGTCCTTTTTATCATTTCTTCATTCCCCTTAATATTTGCAGTATTGTCTCCAGGTTGGCCCACCTCAAATAAAATTTAAAAATCTAATTCCTGAATTATATACAAACACATAGATACCCAGTGGTAGAGTATGTTCCCTCTACCACTGCCTCAACAAGTTTGATCCCAGTAGATGAACTTTGAGTAGGGTACAGTTATGACTGTGTTTGGTATTGTGCACCAATACCCCAAACTGAGATAGTGAATACCAAGGCAGTCCATGGAGTTCCTGGCCTATCATACACTGCGCATGGAGATTTTCTAGGTTTATCCTCCTTTCCCATGGATTCACACTCCCTTCATTGATGCAGTATTATCCCCAGGTCAGCCCACCTCAAAATAAATAAAATATATACTAACACATAAGGACTATGTAGTAATAATATTATATATATTAATGAAACTAAAAAGGCTAGGTCCTAATAGCAACTCATTACTTAAGAAAACTTTATTAAATTTAATTTTAGTTTAAGAGGCCTTTATATACCTATATATGAAAATTTTCCATATATAAAGGGATAAATAAGATGATTCTAAAAAGCTCAGTGAAGTTTATATCACCGGTTTTTAGATTTACTTTTTTGCGTTTTCTACTAAATAACATGTCTTCTTGAATACTAAGTAGACTTACATGATGTGACAAATGAAAAATATTAAGCTTTCTATCTTCACTAATATTATTCTACTATATAAATAACCTATTTTAATTAATTGAATGTGATGTGAAATGAAGCCCAAGTTTGCATTGAGTTCACCCCTCAGTTCAAGTATGACCACTAAAGGCATCAAGCAACAAAAAGCTTATGGCTCCAAAGCCTTAAATTCACCGAGGACTTAGCCATATAAGTGCGAGCACTTTGGCTGAGATGCGCGCAATAAAAAATACTCTTAAAAATGAAAATCTCTAAACATGCAAATAAGTGTATTAAAACTAGAGAAATTAATAAACAATATAGGGCAGAGCTCTCAGTTGTTAGGGTTCTGGCCTAAATAGAAAGAATAGATTTTAAATTTTTCTGCGCTGTTCCTAAGTGCTGCATTCTCTTCTTAGGTTGCATGTTCTTTATGGTTCACGCTTGGAAGTAAAGGGAAGTTCTTCAACATGGTTATTAGAGTTTGGGTGTGAGAGGTGATAGGGCATTCTGTGATTGGATGCTCCTTAATTAAGAAATGAAACTTTTATAGGAAATTTATAAACAAAACGCGCTTCACTCACATTACCAAGCACTTGATTGGCACAGGAATGGTAAAATTTAAAGTATTTAGAAATAATAAAAAATAAAGCTAAAATCAGCAGATGGAGATTAAAAATTTTTAGTAAAAAGTAAAACCTTGCCATATATTTAAAATAAGAAGGGAAGTTCTTCAGGAAAATGAAAGATTTTGGAAATTGAGAAATTTGGGAGATAGGGTGGCGTTATGGGAGAAGTTACCTGATGTAAATATGCAATTTTAGCTTTATAGTTGCTGGTGTTCTCAGCATAAAAATCCTACTCTCTCATCATACAAAGTGCAAGGTTATGTAGTGTAACATCAGTCATGAAAGACAGAGGGTAAAAGGCACTGGAAAGCCTTACAATTGTTTTGTGTTAGCTCAAGTACCTAGTTTGGGAATTCCAATGTTTCCAATCTAAAACTGGAATGTGATGCAGAGGGTTTGTCATGCTTTGTCACACCTCTGGCATTTAAGATACTTAAGAGTATGCCTTGAGAGGCAAATAAGTCAGGGTGCAGCCCTTGATCAAGGTGTTTGGTAAGTTAATCTGCCCATTTGCTACCAGAGTTAACAGCCAAGAATCATGCAGAAGTAGCATCTCAGCCATGTTTTTATTACAGTAGTCCACAATACTATGGCAAAAAAATATCTTTTAGCGCCAACTTATTTATATAGTTATCTAAATTAAATTAAGATATAGATTTATAAACCTTCTAAAGGTTTCTCAGATCCCACGCTTGCTTTAAGGTAATATGCCTAGGATACTAGATTTTCCCTTTTTAATTTGTTATAAAAAGTTTTATTATTCAAGACGAGATATTTACCAGAATTACTATACAAAAAATATGACAGGGTAGTATTTTACCAAATAGGGAATAGTTAAGAGCTTCAATTAGAAATTAGAATCATTTATAATAAAATACAGTATGACCTCCATATATCAAATTTGATGGTTCCTAAAAAATTAGTTATACAGAAAAATAATATACAGAAACCTGTTTCTTATTATCATACGTAGGTTAGGAAAAGCACTTGAATTTGTTAAAAAATGTATAGGCCTCCATACTATTAAAAGGACACTTTGGTAATAAATAAATGAAAACAAAATAAAAAATGACTGAAACTGAGGTAACCTTGCTTCTTAATAACATACAGTACTACCAAATGATGAGATACAGTAATGTGTGGGAATGATTGCTGTAGATTAAAGGTATGAGGAACAACATCGATGAATCCCCCCCCCTTGGGTTGGGACCATCTAGTACTAAAAAAAAAAAAAAGGTATGAGGAACATGCGCAGTGTCATGTGATCAACTGACTAATCCAGAATGGTCTATTCATTTTTAGTCAATGTGGAATCACAGATATTTTTCACCTCATTTCTGAAGTTACAAAGTTTGATATATAGAAAATTTTTGATATAAGAAAATTATATTATTTTGAAAATTTCACAGGACTTAAAAATTTTGATATATGGAGATTCTAATAAGAAGTTTGATATACAGAGGTCCTACTGTATTTGTACTTCAAGATATATAAATTTTTGTAGAAGATAGTAATCCTTAATTTATTGTACCATTTAACACTTTTTAGCATAAAATTAAAAATAATATATAATGAGATCTAACTCAATAGGTATAAGACTTTTTTTAAAGTATAAGAAGGACTAGATATACTACATTAGGGATATGCATTAGCAGGATTGATTTTAGATTGAGGACATAAATATAGATTGATTAATCTAGAACTTTATGGAATTTAATCAAAAAACCATAAGGACCTTAAAACATTACTCAGATGTTATGTTGTGCCTCCATTTCTCAAAATGGGTAATATGCAATTTATGGTACTGTAAGATTAATTATAACAGATTCTGTTATAATGAGACCTTCTCTTTCCATACATTATATTTTAGTAAGAGTTTACACTAGTAATTCACCAAGATTGCCATATGCTGAAGTCTTTGAAAAAATTGCTAAATTATTTTTAGAATCATTTTTTATGTTCACAAGGATTAACTCATAGTAGGGAATGAGGTATCAATACTAACTAATAAATTAAGGATTTGGCTTATGTAATTATGATGAAATTTTGTAATCTTTGTTAGGTCTTAGGGTTAACCTGATATATTATGATGAAAAATCTAACTTCATATTGCAATAACACTTTCCAAATATGGACCGTTTAAAAATTTTGGGGATGTGATCCATGCTTGATACCAGTTTTGCCATTTTAATAAAACAAGTTTGAGTAGGTGACTGGACCTAATCGTCAGATATTCAATAGGGACATAATAATGTC
Source organism: Massospora cicadina (assembly GCA_022478985.1). Classification (NCBI taxonomy): domain Eukaryota; kingdom Fungi; phylum Entomophthoromycota; class Entomophthoromycetes; order Entomophthorales; family Entomophthoraceae; genus Massospora; species Massospora cicadina. The sequence goes on along the minus strand of JAKSZP010010915.1, from coordinate 40,377 downwards.
AACCTGAGTAAATTTATTATGAATCATATCAGATATCAGTGATTATGGATCAGGAATATCCTACGCTTATGTAAATCTTGGGATCTGTGACCTAGCGATTCCACTTTATAATATTCAACTATTATGACCTGGGCCCAAGGACTTTGCTGGTTAGGTAAGACTTAATAATAACAGTCAACTTAATGACTTGGGCATGTGGGCTTTGTTGAGCTATATCATTATTAGTTTTTAATATTGATCTAGTTTTCAATCAAATTAATTGCTAATTAGTGGTATGAATTGCCTTGGTATGCTCTGCTGATTGCTTGAGAAGAGCATCAGTTCAGCTAATTGCATATGCATCTGAAATGCTGTCTTGAAATATTTATGAGTTTGACATTGATCCTGAGGCTGTGCGAGATTCCATGATTCAAATGGATTTTAGACCCTCAAATGAACTTATTACGTGTTCCTTTGTCCAAGTGCCATTAAAATGAGATGTCATGGGTAAGATGAGGTGAACATCAAACTCTATAAATTATCTCCATATTTGATACTAATAAAGTACATTTAACTATTACCACAAGTTCATAGTTTAATCTATAAGCTTTTTTTGTCTTTAATACTTTATGTTATATTAAGTTAATAATTTACTTGGGATCAGAAGGATCATGGCAGCGTGTCATCGTCCAGGTATTGACAGAAGAATACAGCTTCAAAATGTTATTATCAAGGAGTTATGCTTTAATATTATTGCTGTCTGGTCTATTGTCGCCATACAATATACGCTTAAAATCCACTGTACCACAGAAGAAGAATCAGCCATATGAAGTAGGCCAAAAACTTCAACAAGTGGCGCTCATGGCTGGGAATGCAGATGGTGACCACGCCAAGCAGGGGAGCAATCCCAATCAATTATTTAGAACCATTTTCAGGCCCAATGGGAATACTGAAAAGACTATATCCCAGAATAATTGGAATGATGTATCCAATATTACCTTCCCAAAGAACCTATTTCACCTGAAGAGCTGGAACATCTTGAACATCAGTTATTACAAGGGTACCAAATGGGACAAGGGCCCACAGAAAACAGCGGCAATCCTTTTTATTACCAACAGCACCAAGATGTGTTGTGGATGAGTTATCTAGCTCATCATCAATTGAGTGTATCTCAAATCTGAAACAATTTAATTGGGATAGAAAATATTGCCCTATATTTAATTAAATATTTATACCCCACCTCCAGAAATTCTCAGATGATAAATGCACCACCATCACGCAGCCATTACTGATTTGGTAAACTTCTCAAACAACTCCAGCTGGGTGGGCCAAATCTTGAATGATTGATTAAAAGCCAACTTTGCTGAGGTCCATTCTAGTTTGGAGGCAAATTATAATCTAGCCACTTGGGCTAATGACCGGGTAGCAGAGTTAGCACAAGAGCTAAATGACAGATTGCATCCCATCTTTGACAACTTATTGGAGAAAAGAGGAGTTACTGAACCTTGGGTTAGAAATATCACCCAAACTTCCAATAATGCTTTGGAGTTCATGAGGCTTAATCACGAAGCCCAAGAGGCACAATTAAGCCATAATGATGAATTTTGTGAACACTATCAGTGACTGAGCGTCCAAGTTTCGCAGATAAAGGATGAATATACCAAAAAATTTCAATTACTGGCACACACAATTTAAAGGCCAACTGGCGGAGAATGAAAAAATTCAAGACTCTATTGATTGTCTTAATTAACAGATTAATAATCTTAATAAGGATGCTACCACTTTTAATGAGCTAAACAATATTCTTCATGATGAAGTAAATCAGTTCAAGAAGGCAATTAAGGAAAATGACTGAATGATTTCCACCTTGAAGCTACAAACTACTATCTTGATTGTGAAAATTGCGAAATTAAATTCATAAAATTAAAATTGTTTCGATTGTGAAATTGAAATCAATGACCAAATCTGAGCTTATGACAATGGGCGTTGCCAGTGTGCCATGAACCATATGACTGAAAACTCTTCCAAATAATATAAGGACAAGAATCAGGAGTAGCTACTGAAATGGACGTTGGGCCAAGTCAAAAAGTGCCTAGCAATATGGCTGTTTTAGCCAATACCAACACCTCAAACTGTGATAAAATGCCTCAGCGCCCTAGTACGCCTGGCTCAAGCCAACAAAGAAGTAATTATTATAACCATGGATGGGAAAAAGATAATTAAAAACCAGGAAACCTGCCTGCTTTTGACAAGAATGGAATTATAACCACATTTGTCAAACGATTTAAAATGGTCATGTATGAGGCTAGTGACCGTAACAAAGTGGCCACCATGATCAACTGCTTGGATGAATATAGCTTCTTCTATAAATAGAGCATCGAGTTGATTATGCCTCATTTGGATAAAAACTCGACCTACGCCGAGGTCAAAGGGGCTGTGCTTCATGAATTTAGAGGTCCAAAAAAAATGTCAACTAATATCTCAAATTCATGAATATCAGCTTTAAGAAAGGTGAAACGATTGATGATTTGCAGATCAATTTTATTGCAAAGCTCAAGTTCTCTTAGGTGCAAAGGCCATGGTTGATTTTGACACTAAGATTGCACTACAACATACTGTACTTCCTTATAAAACTTATCAAACACTTTAATGCCTGCTATTGTGCAAAATCTTGCAACATCCAAATTAGTTGATTATTTGTGCAAATGTTCACAAAATTATGGACCTCCTAATACTGGGTTCAGATCAGGACCTGCTGCCTCTTTTGAGAAATCCTTTGAACCTTTAAGAAGACTGACAGTGATCTGCTTGCAAAAACTGAGTAAACATCAAATACAAGGATCTCACGACCAATGAATGAGATTACTTGCTATAAATGCAATTGTAAAGGACACTTTGCTTCCTTATGTCATCAGCATAATATCAATGTAGTCCTTCCCAATAACGCGCAGGAGGAGGGATAAATCAAGCATATTAGATGCAGGACACTCTATTGTGCCAAAATCACCAGTCCCACCAGAATGACAAGGAAATGCTGGTCAGGGGGCCTCAATACCAGCAAAACAAATTCTGTTTTAGTATCAAATGAAGCTTCTACAAATCTACATTTGGTAACTTACTCTCAGAGCAAGGTTGTCATACCTGAAGCCTCTGAAGTAGTCGCTAAACCATATTTGCAACAAATGCTTGAGTTAATTGCAGCCGAAGGCTGAGCAATACAGAAGATACCCCAAGCTTGAATGGGGTGAATATAGCTATGCCAATCGACACCTTCATCAATGAATGTTCCATTGTTGGAAATACTATGAAGCACACTCTTAACTCCCTGGATTCTTCCCATATTCACTTAAAAACTCTATTGATCATTACTACTCTGAGTGCATTTACATGGTCATTATGGTCAACATAATCAAAGTTGTAGCTATTGTTGCTAGCGGGGCACCTGTAAACATAGTTTCCACGAAGTTGGTAAAATGATTGAAAATTGCTCCAGACATTGACCACCATTGAGAATATGTATCCGTGGCTCAACAGCACTAAGAGTGAAGGAGCTTACAGCGCCTTGCCACTGTAATTTGGAGCTTTGGGTGTAGCCACACCTGCAATAGTACTTCCAAATGCCAGTTATGACATATTAATTGGAACTAGTTTTTAAGGACCTATGGGATCTCATGTGATTTTAAAGAAAACATCTTGACGATATTGGGTCAATCACTTCCAATTTATTACTCTCATGACAAATTGAAGCCCAATAGCCGCTGAAGAAACTTTATTAATACATCTTATGCCTATGGGATAATACCAGTATGATTATTTAGCAGGGAAATTGAAGCTGCCCCATTCTAACTTCCATAAACGAAAATTGAGGAATACCTCTACATGTGAATAAGGATGTTACAATAGCTCCAGACCATCAGCTGGTTATGAGGATTGGGACACCACTGAATATTCTATAAGGACTATACAGGGAGGTTTTATCCCCATGAAATCATTCTCAGATGAAACCTAGTTTAGCGCTGATAAATACTTTTATCAGGGCATGGGGAAATTGATGTCCTGTTAGAAAATTTGACCAACCAAAGTACTAAGGTCAAGAAATATCAAGTAGTTGTATTCAAGCATCTGTTTCTGAGGGATGAGTTAAAAAGCAGATGTCAAATTTGGTGCCTTATCCCAGTTCAGTTCACCAACAAAAAGCCTTAAGGCACATATTGTAATTTATAGAGAATCATTTAACAGATTAACAGAACAACAGAAGGATGAAGCACTAGAGTTGTTTGAACATACTCCAAATTTTTTTGCCAAAGTTGACCAAGATTTAGGTTGTGTAAATGTAGTAAAGCATTTTGTTGACATCAGGGACCCTGAGCCTACTATAATGAGGCTAATCTGGCACCCCAGAGCTAGTGACGAAATATTTGGAGAAGAGCTAGACAAATTGCTGAAAAGTGGAATGATTGTGCCTTCTATAAAACGTGGGCCAGCCCAGTTTTAATTGTAAAGAAAAAAATGGCAGCAATCGAGTTTGTAATTGATTATCAATGTCTTAGTGCTATTTTAAAAAAAAAGTATATCTTTTGCCCAGAATTGATGATGCTCTGGACCATCTGTGATGGGCGAAGTATTTTACTGCAATGGACCTTATCTCAGGATATTAGAAAAAAAACTTCCTCAAGAGGAGCAGGAGAAGTGAGCAATGATTGCTGCTCAAGGGCTTTGTCAACTGATGCACATGCCACAGGAGCTGTGCAATGTGCCAGCAACCTTTCAGCACGCAATGGACACAATTTTGTGGGGACTTTAAATTATCCTGCATATTGGTGTACCTGGATGATATTAATGTCTTTTGCAAACGTTTTCCAAACATCTGGAGCACCTTGAATAAGTGTTTTAATGGCTGTTGATTGCCAATTTTAAGATAAAACTAGAAAATGTCAATCCTTTAAAGAGTGATTGAAATACCTCAGGTTTGTCATTTATTCCAAGGGCTTGCGGCTACAACCTCAAAAGGTGGAGGCAATTAACAAAATGCAACCTCTGACGAGTATGAGGGATGTTCAAGTATTCTTAGGCATGGTAGGATACTATTAAAGATTTGTAAAAGAGTTTGTAAGGATTGCTGAGCCCCTATTTCATTTACTACAAGGAGGAGTTCGTTTTTGCTGGGAATATGAGTTCCAACAAGCCTTTCAGGCTTTGAAAAATAAAATGAGCACTGCGCCAGTCCTCTGATATCCAGATTTAATCAGGCCATTTATCATACAAACTGATGCCTCATTGACTGCAATTGGGGGCGTTCTATCCCAGATTGAGGATGATAGTGATGAGCATTCAGTCGCTTATTGCAGCAGGATTCTGAATAAGCATGAGCGTAATTATTCAGTGAAATAACGAGAGTGTTTGACTGTCATCTACTCTTGTAAACAATTTTGGGTCTACAAACATGGCAATAAGTTTCAAGTAGCCAGGGATCACAGCTCATTATGATGGTTCCACAATCTCAAGGAACCTGAGGGACAATTAGCCCGCTGGTCTCTGAAATTACAAGTATACAATAATAAAATTATTCAAAGAGGTGGAGCGGCCCATCAAAATGCACTCAGAATTTTGCGACTTCCTATTGTAGCTGTTCTAAGCAGTTTGGCTTATGAGCTTCATGAAAAAATAATTACTTGAAAGTATTGGGATAAGCCACTGGAAGTACAAAAGGTGATCAAAAAAGCATTAACAGACACTGAATATCAAAATGGAGTTTTATACAAGCTCAAGCCCAAAGGGCAGCGTCAATTTTCCCAAAACCTTTTGACCAAATGGAGATCATTACACAAGCACATGAGGCCATCAGGCATGGAGGACTGACCAAAATGCTAGAATTAATTCAATCAAGTTATTATTAGGCTACATGTGATTCGATATCCAAGACATGCTCAATAAATGTCATTAGTGCCAAAATGCAAAGCCTATGAAGTCAGATGTGATATATCATTTAATCAAACCCAACTGGGCCTAGCATACTGTGTCAATTGATGTAGTTGGGCCTTTGACTGTGAGTAGCCTAGTCAACAAATGCATAATTGTTGCTATTGACCATCTGACAAAATGGGTGGAAGTGAAAGCAATTCAAGATGTTGGGGCTCTAACTACTGCCAAGTTAATTATGGATAATATAATTTACAAGCATGGATGCCCACAGAAGATCTTGATAGATAATGGCACGAATTTTACTGCTCTATGGTACAACAGTTAAATGAGTTGATGTCTATCAAAGAAGTTAGATCAACACCGTACCATCCTGAGACTAATGGTATGGTAGAACGATTTTATGGCACTCTAGTCAGCATATTATGCAAAAAAGCAGCCTCAGCGCCTTCACAATGGGCTTCTTCCATTAGTGCTACCATGTTTGCGTACAATATTAGACACCACAGCAGCTCAGGCCACTCTACACTATGACTTCTATATGGTAGAAAGCCATATCTGTCTCCATTATTATATTCAGTACTCAGTTCAACCAAAGCAATTAGCTCAAATAATTATGTTGAGCAACTAGTGAATACTCTAATCAAGTTGCAACCTGAAGCCTATCAAAACGTGATTAGTTGAAAAACTAGTCAGAAGAGCTATGACGACAATAAATGAGCTATGGTGATTAAGTTTAATGAAGGAGATTTAGTAGTATATTGTGACACTCATAGCGCAGGCCGCGCACACAAACTAGCCTCGCTCTGGAAGGGTCCATTTATCATTTTGGAGAAATTATCTGAAGATGTATATACCATTAAGGATCAAGGTGGCTGGGTTGTGAATTGAGTACACGCTAAGTTCCTTCATACATATCATAAAGAATAATAGAAATACAAAAAAGAGAAAAAAGATAAAAAAGAGATAAAAAGAAAAACAATAAATTAAAAATAATACATATAGTAACAATAAAAATTTAAAAGATAAAAAAAACAAAAAAATAATTAAAAATATAAAAATTTAATTCAGAAATATGATGCCTCATTGTCACTGGAACTAAGCAACCCTTCCTTGGGAGGGGGAGGATAGTGAGATCAAACTGGGGAAGCCTGTAGCGGAATTAGAGAAATGTGAATCTCCTACTAGACTCAACTATCCACACCTTGTTGGAGATGTGCTAAGCCTAAAAAAGCTCAGCCACAGGAACGCTGGCCTTGTCAGCTTAAGAAAGGCCATCAAACTAAAGGGAAAGACCATCTGAAGGGACTTTGGAACAGGCAAGAAAGGTTCAACTTGGGAGTAAATGCTGCATAAAGGAAGATACAGTCAGCAAGAAGGCTTTCAAGGCAGGGGTGAACTGGGGGGAAGAACTCTTTCATGCAAAACATCTGCAAATGGGACTGATCTAAAACCCTGCGCATGTTGGGCATGGTATTGGTGGGGAGTGAGGAAGTAGGGAAGTGAACAAATGCACACAGAAGAGCCATCTGTTGGACATACTTTTCAGGAAGCACTTTCGTCAGGCTTTTGCAAAGGGCTCAGTTAACATCAGGATGCAGCGATCTTTTATATCTGAGACTTAAAGCCCAATGAGACGTGTAAATCCATATGTATTAAAGTGGGCTCACACCAAAGCTTAGAAACTGAGTGAGCAAAAATAAGCGCCTGATTGGCCTCAAAATTATTGTATGTGGAAACCTCAGGCCTATTATCAAGTGTGGACAACAAGTAGGCATATACAAGTTCTGACAGAATCGAGCTCAAAACCCAATGAAGCCACACTGCCTGTTCATAAGGAGGAAACAATATTGTTAGAAGGGAAGACAGAAAAATGGAAAGCTAGAAGTCAGGAAGGAGATCCTTTTCCAAAGTTAATTGATGCAGGATAAGGGTTTCTTGGGGCTGACCAGCCTCAGAAGCCTAAAGAGTTAAAGAGAGAGTAGAAGGAGGATCCTTCTCAACCCATTGGGATGTTTGATGGACAGTACTCAAAACCAAGGGGGCCTGCTCAGGCTCATTGATGATTGGTGAAGTTTCATTAGGATGCAAAGCCAAACTCTCTGGTACCGTGGAAGCGTAGCTGGTTGATCCAGCTTGATAAATCTTGGGCAACACGCACAAGTTGACCATAGCGCGCCACATGGACTTGCTTATTCTTTATAGACTTGTCTGTCTAAAGCTGAAAGGATATCAATATAATGTCATATTTTGATGTGCACAAAAGTTAGACATCAGGACGTAGAAGGAAGGGTAACCACTGCTTATATCCAGTTAAGGCGAGGGAAGTGTTGAGTAGTTGACTGGACCTAAACATTGGTATTTGATAGAGACATAATAATATTGACATGTTTAAATTAATTTGTATCATATTAGATATAAGTGATTATGGTTCAGGAATATCCTACGCTTATGAGAAGCTTGGGATCCGCGGCCTAGCAATTCCATTTAATTATATTCATCTATATTGACACTGGCCCAAGGGCACTGTTGGTTAGGTCAGACTTAATAATAATAGTTGACTTAATGACTCAGGCATGTGGGCTTTATTGTCTATGTTGAAATTAGTTTTTAATGTCCTTTGAGTTTTTAAATGAAATAATTACTAATTAGTAGTATGAAATGCCTTGGTATGTTCTGCCTATTGCTTGAGAAGAGCATCAGTTCAGCTGTTTGATCATGCATCTGAAATGCTGTCTTGAAATATTTATTAGTTTGACACCAACCCTGTGGCCATTAAAGATGCCCTGAGTCAAAAGGATTGTAGACCCTCAAATGAACTTATTACGTGATCCTCTGGCCAAATGCCATTGAAAATGAGCGTCATTGGTAAGATGTGTTGAACATCAAACTTTATAATCTACCTCTAAGTTGATACTAATGAAGTATGACCAACTATTACCACAAGTTCTTAGTTTAATATATAAGCTTTTTTGTTTTTAATACTTAGAGCTGTATTAAGTTGAGGATTTACTTGGGGACAGAAGGATCTGGGCAGCGTGCCATCATCCAAGTAATGACAGAAGAATACAGCTTCAAAGTGTTATTATCAAGGAGTTATGTCTTAAATATTATCACTGTCTGGTCCATTGTCGCCATACAATAGACGCTTAAAACTTCACTGTACCACAGAAGAAGAATCCGCCATATGAAGTAGGCCAAAAACTTCAAAACCAAGTACATGTAAAAATTGATTTTTGCACACAACTACATGTCACTTAGAATGAAACATCTTTCCCTATTTGCTTATTTATTATCAACCATGACTTGCTTTAAACCTAGTAACAAAATATTTTAGAGATGCATCTCTACTCTTGTGGACTTAACATGGGTTGTTACCTCTAATCTATCATTAATAACTATACAAAATCAGCAAGGGAGTATTATTTTTAGCACCATTAAAACCAACCTAAAGGGGAGAAGATCCACGCATCTTTATTTGCAGTAACCAAAAAAGATTATCTGTTAGTAAAAACATAATATAGTACCTTGGCCAACAGCCCAAGACCACACATCAGATGGAGAAGGAGGTAGGTTTTCCTTCCAGTGTAAGATAGAGGACATGTGAGAGTGTGGAGTGAAGCAGATTTGGGGCGTTAGCGGCATGAAGTTGATGGCTGTCAAGATAATGATTTTCATCATTGATGAGGCCAACAGTATGCATAGCCTCAACAATGAAGGATTACTGAAGTATCATGTTGAAAAATAAAAAATATTCAATAATGCAAAAAGCATTTAATCATAAAACTTTAGTGATGACATTGAAGCGTGAACCAATTGATTGTCATATTTTTGCCTCATATAGCATTTTTTATAAATGAAGATTTTTATTACATTTATTTATCCATAAATGCTTTTTGCAGGTGAGAAAAACATGAAGTTAGTTTTAGATTGAAATGCTGATAAGGGATTTTGGAATTTTATTAGAAAAATAGATATAAGTTGTGACTATGGGCATGATCATAGAAAATAATTGTTATGCTTTTAAAAATGCTAGTAGAGACTTAGAACTAATAAGAGTCTTTTAGTGTGCTTAAAATTGCTTATATTACTATTTATTAATGAGGTAAGCTAAACTAGGGATGGATATTACTAGAAAGTAATAAAATTAGGCTTTGACATAAGACTTGAACATGTGGCAACACTGTTAAAAGAAATTTACTCATATCTAGATTAGGGCTAGTTTTTTTCAGGCAGATGTTTTGATTAAAGATTCTGTGACGTAGATACCCTACTAACCATCATTAAAGCCTTCATTTGGCATTCTGATAATTTGCAAAGGGCAGAAAAAAATTGAGCCTTTCAGACTGGTAGTTATGTACCCTACTGAATCGCCTTCCGCCACCTAATTGTTCATAGAGTGTTTAATTCTATTCTTTACAAGAGCTAAAACAGTTTAGCTAGCACTAAGTTATATAACATTATATTAGAAATTTGATTTAGAGCATGAATTTGAATTTATAATAACTATAATTCGGTTAGTTATTCACTCATTCTATTTCTCAACCTTTAAGAACGCTATATTTCAGAGTTTAAGATAGATATTTAGTAAAAAAACCCCTAAATATTGAGCCATATAAATTGAAACTGTATATTGCCTTTATTCCAGAACAGTAGATGAAGGAAAGGAGGAGGAAGTTGATCAGGTAGAATCACCTGAAGACAAAATTCAAAGCCAACCATTGAGAAAACTTCCTAACCCCTAAGGCTGGGGCTGGGAGCCCTAGAACAATGAGTTCACATGGCCATAAACACCGGAAAACAGTGAAAACTCAAATAGATCATTGATCTTGAATTACTAGAAAGATGCTGTTTGTGAGAATCTGAGATGATTTCAATGGAGTAGGGTCCCAACCCCACTTTAAAAATATTAAATTTTATATTTAAAATAAGTTACTCAGAAATTTACTAAACTTCCTAGCTACATTTGTTCATTTTCTATTATTGAAAAAGATTAATATTCCGGAAGTAGACATCTTGAGGCCAAAAATAAACCCTGGCTTAGTGTTCTATAATGAAAGCTGAAAAGTATTGTCAACTTTTGGGATCTAAGATTATTGTTGTTAACCGTCAATCACAAAAAGGGAATTAATTTATATCAAGAGAATGTACCAGAGAACATAAAAGAGTGCGACCAGTTAATCAACAAGTCATAGTACAAGGTGACTCCTCTACAACAAAAAATCTTAGAATTGTGACTGTTTTTAGAGTTATCCTGAATTACTTTTTTAGAACTAGTACCTAATTTACTATGAAAACTTCAGCCTTACCATTAAGTAATTACGGATAAAATACCTATTGTGATGGTGCTCCAGTCAGTACTGTACTACCTCTACATACCCTCCACCACATGAGAATTGTATGCTTCAGCCCAATTACCATACAGTGTATTGGTCTCAGGAGCTTAACGTTACCTTCAACATTTTTCGATCATGCAGTCCTCCTTTCCTTTAAATTGTGGAAATCTATCACCACAAGGTGGTACAGCAGCTTATTGTAACGCAAAACTTTCAATATAATGTCATAAAACTATAACGCTGCTTTCACATTGTCTGTGACTATTTGGAGGCCATTTTAAAAATTGGATATTTTCTAAATGAATCCAGAAATCAAATCGCCATTATGTACAATAGAGTTTCAAGTTACATTGAGGATCAATTCTGTCACCATTTACAATTTCTCAATTCCTCCTGGGCTCTGTTAGGCAATATGACAAGCTGCTTTAAGAACTACAACAGAGATTCCATGAGTTAACCTACTGAGAGAGTACCCCTGGGTCATAGGACACCGTGGATATGATGGCTTGACTGGCTCCAAGGGTCCTGAAGGACCTAGAGGGCCTTATTGGCCCAGAGGCTCGCGGTGACCTTCTGGTTCATCATTTTCTGAATCTTCTAGATTGTGACGAATTATAAGAAGGACATTTAGCCTCTATTTTTAGCTTTACATGACCAGATAATGAATGTAGCATGAGAATTCAAGGTCTGCATCAACAGAAATCCCAATGATCTTTAACTCACGCTGGACACCTTGTTTAGTGATTTAAAAATTCTAGCACATTCCCTTAAGTAACCACTAATTGTCTCAAACCAATTTGAGCAAACTTGTATATATTTTTAGGTCCAAATTTGGCTTTTTGAGATACAACTACAAAAACAAGATGCCAAGAACCAAGCCTTGAAAGGACAGTTAAACCACAAGTCCTTGTTGCGCCACTTAATAAATACTATGGAAAAATCCAGGACGATCTGAAAAGAATATGCTGACAATTTGACCATAAGGTCCTCAAGAATATGCCAAAATAGAGTATTCCAAGCCTAGACCAGCTTTCGCCATCAACACTCTTTTTGTTCAATAGTATCTAACTATGAAACTTATTTTAAGGAGAAATTATCACCTGGATAAGAAGTACAGATTCTATATTGAAAAGCCTTCAAGTGTTCCATGGAGGAAGCAACCAATCCTCAGAAAGTGATGCATATTCACTCTTGTCTGAACAGCTTGGCCTAAGTAATCATGACGCCCCATCTAGAGATTGCCAAGAGTGGGGTTAGATCTTAACAGAATTAATTCAGATATTTAATAGAATTAGACCCATACAAACCAAAATAAGCTTTATGACGACCCTTTTGAACAAAGTATAAAGACTAACTTTATTATCCAGAAGCTTCAATGCTCAAAGTTAACATTTGGTTACCAATTAGTATATTAATATAGAAGATGTTATAACCTTTGTGATTCTCGCTCTTGGATAACACTATGAGGTTCAATTTCTTGTAATCATAATTAAGCGCAACCTTATTTGCTACAAGAGATAAGATAGGCATTTAACGAGATTTCTTTCTCAACCTTTTTTGTAGTTCTTTCTATGTCTTTCTTTAGATAACCTCTTTTAACATCCTTGAGACCCAACTAATGAGATATCTAATGCACTTTATTGTAATGGGCCTCACCACAATTAAAATGATGCTGGAGAAGATGTGCAAGTAAGTTAGAAGTTGTCAGTCAATTTAAAGAGCGAGGAACCTTAGGTTGACTTTTGTAACACCTAAAGTCTTATTGCAAATGGCAAACCTGAGACTAATATGACTATTTAGGTGAAGAGAGTGACCTTTACCATCAATGACTATAAGGAATTTGATACTGGCTGCTCTTCTTCTGATTACTCGCCCATATATCACCCTGCCTTCTTAATTATGAACCTTTATTTATTTGGGGAAGGTTGACCAGGGGACAAGCACTTCCGATATAGTGGAAAAAATTATGAAATTTGACATATAAAGACACCCCAGAGGGTTCAAGGCCCCTCTTGTTGTCTCCAGGATCACCAAGATTGGGACGGTAGGGAAGGGGAGTTATTCTGGCTTATTCTTGGATGCAGCATTTGTGAAGGAAAGGATCAACTTTTAGGAACCATATGGGGAACCATGTGTTGATTATTCTTCTGTTATGGGGGGTCATATGTCCAAACAGCCATGCTTGGAAATGTTCTAATATATGGCTGTGGAAGCAATTAATGGATTCTTGGATTGTTGGCACTGCTCCTGTGAACGATTACAGTACCATTGTATGTATCGTCCTTAGTACTATTGCTACTATTAGCGCCCTGAGAGATGGGTGGATAGGAGAATCCATGTTTATAGCGGCATGTTCCTTGATAGGCTGAATGGATGTCCATTTTTCTTGGCGGAAAAGGCGCATGGCCTCTTTCCATACCGCCACTGATGTTGGGCATTATTTTAAACGGTGGGCTGGGCTTCCATACTGACCACATATTGCACATGAGGTGTGATTGGCGTTTGACTGTTCAGCTGTTAGGTATACTCTCCTCATGCACCTCCATACATGTGCTCTTATCCTGGGTTGGAGTAGAGGGTGATGTGTGTATCTCCATACTCTTCTTTGAGTCTCCAGGTTGTAGGGTATGTCCATATAGTCCAGGTAATCTATCCTGGCTATGGTATTTGGGCTTTTTCTTATTATATTGTCTGTGACTACTTGATTGTTGATCTCCTGTCTGTGAGTTAGCCTTTGGCATCCTCAGTGACTGGTTTGTTAATTTATGTGAATCCGCCATGTCGCTCTTCTCATGGCTAGGAGTATTCCTTTAAATTGTGCAGGAGTGCCATGTGGTCCTGCAGCTGTAGGATGGGACGCCAGATACTTGATTAATGTGTTTAAGTGATCTGGGTTTCTTAATTGTAGTGCACATGTGAAAATATATCTAACTTTTCTGGAACAGTGTGTATCTGGAGGATCTGGTGTAGTCACCTGAGCTATCCAGGATCCCAGTATATGGGTTGCTTGCTCTACGTAATTAGTAAGACCCATGCCTCCATTCATTCTAGGTCCAAATAGGGTTTTGAGGCGTACAGGGGGGTTGTGGTTGGACCATAGCCATCATTGTAATAGGGCGTGGACTGTGTTGAAGAAAGATGGTGAGAAAGTGATTGCATGGGCCGTGAACCTTATGATTGATAGAATCATAGAGTTGGCTACCGTTACCCTTCCTGTTAGACCTGTTTGGTGTCCATGTAAGGAGGCAATGCGTTTTGTTATTTTGTCCAATAATTGATTTTCCATCATGGAGTTAGCGTAACCTCCTGCTTCCAACCATACTCCCAAGTGACGAACAGGGTCAGCTGTTGGCTTGGTGATGAATGGAAGTTTCGTGAGGTCATTGCTAATTTTCGCCTCCTATGTCTGGTCAGGAGCCTTGATGTTGTACTATCTTGTTGGCCCTGTGTAGATGTCATCCACTGGGTCTGATATTTTCCCAGGAGTATAATTTCCGTTTTCTCAGTGTTAAGTGATGCGTTACTTAAGGATGAATAGTCTTGTATTATCTTCTCAATTCTGCAAGCGTTTTGAATGTTGGATATGCCCACCACACAATCATCAGCGAAGGCCATCATTTTGACTGGTGGTTGACCCTTGACGTTGATTCCTTTGAGCAATATGTTTGTATTTCAGATTAGGGGGTTTAGGCTAAAGTTGTAGAGTAGAGGGCATAAGGGGTCTCCTTGTTTTAGTCCTCTCTGTGGGATAACTGAGTTGGTTAAGAACCTGCACCCCACACAGCCATGGTTGCAGACTCTGTAAACAACATTACTCAGTTTATAAATCTATTTGGAAGCTTGAATTTTTGAAGGCAGGCCCTAAGATAGGTCCAGTTCACCCTGTTGTATGCCTTTTGTTGGTCTAAAAAGACAAGTGCTCCATAGGTTTTGGACTGGCAGACATTTGCAACTGTGTGTATGTTATCCCATATGGATCTTCTTGGGACAAATCCATATTGTGATGGGGATATCTCACAAGTTATAATATCTCCTAGTCGTTTAGCCTTGAAATTTGTGAAATTTTTGTATCTGTGTTGGTTAGGGAAATTGGGCGCCAGTTAGATAGGTCTAAACTATCTCCTTTCTTGAATGAAGTGACCGTGTAAGCTTCTTTGCCTCCAGGTAGGAGGCATGTTTTCATAATACTCTTGTTCATTGAAGCTAGAAGAATGATAGAAATGTTAGTAAGATATATTTTATATAAAATTCATAGGTATCCCATCAGGTCCAGGAATTTCCCTCTTGTTGCACCGCGTACTACTTCCCATAATTCCTCGCACAATCAATTATAAATCTTGTAATCAAAATTGCTGTACAGTCCACAAGGCTTTTCGATAGAATTATTGACAGTTGATCTCCAGTGATTTTTATAGCTAAAACGCTAATGAAATGTATTGGAGTTTCCCTAATTTACCTCATTACATGAAACATGGCTTTGTGGGCCGCAGTAAACACAGTCTATCAGAGCCTACTCCTCATTAATCATCAGGTGATAAGAGTAGCTTTATTACTCAAATATTTTACCAAAGAATGCAAGTTATGAACTCATATTGGTAATTCAATTTTTCGTGATTATACTTCCATAGTGCAATTTTATGATGATTGTATATCTCTATTTGAACAAAAGTCCCAGCAGTATAAAGTTTTACAATAAAACGAACTGTATAAAAACCTGACCTCTTAGAAAATGCAAACCAGAATGACTGAATCAAATACAATTCTAGAGGCTCTTGAGTGTGACCACCTCCTCCAGTAGTGGATGAACAAGAGACATGCCCCATTACCTATCAATTTGACCCTAAAGACCAAGTTCTAAAGCTATAGTTTGTACTCAAATCCACATAATGTCTCACCTGGGCATCACTCAGAGCTACAAGGAATGTACAGCCCTTAAATAAAGAAGTTTTGACTTGTCCAAGGATTCTCATTCCAGCTTATGCTGACTAATATCGTTGCTACTAGATAACTTAACTGACAACGCTAAGACAGTAGGTCCCAGTACCAAGTGATCTACGCCCAACCCCTATCTGTCAACAAAATTGATGGCATACACAGCTTTATAAGTCTACGCAACTTTAGTTTATAGCCTCTCCTATAGATGACCCTTTTGAGACTTCAGTTTAAATCAAATTGACTAAAAACAATAAAAAAATGTTGAACAATTGATGGAATAATATATATACCTCTTTTTAAACGTAAGTATAAGATTAGAAAAATGAGGATGATCTAAACCATGTTGAGGCATGTGAAGCCACGCTTATCTGATTACAATCATAACAGAAAGTAAGGTGGAAGAAGCTCAGTTAGCCATTAAACTTAAACCAACTAATATTGTTTGGCACATTGGTGCTTTTTCGTAGTCCTTGGGCTTCTCCCCTTTTATTGATCTGGAAGAAGAATGGTAGTCATAAGTTGATGATAGACTATAAGATAATCATCTTAGTAGCAAAGAAGGATCGCTACCCACTGCCAAAGATTAATAATTTATTATACTTACTTGTGGGATTTTTAATACCTTTCTGGAATGAATCTTAACAACAGATATTAAAAAATTAATTGACATTTGAGAATTTGGCCAAGTGCGCCCTCATAGCCAACAAAGGGCTATTTGAACCAACATGAATGCCCCAGGGGCTATGAAATACGCCTGCCACAATTCAATGAGCCATGGATAATGATGTAATTGTTTTCTATAAACATCAATCTATATTATTTACTTATCTGCAAATTTTCTAATACTAAGATAAAAAGGTTAATTGAATATATCTTTCCCTGCGGCCAAAAATTCTTGTAGTTGCTGAATTTGTATTACATTACTGTTGGCGTTTATGGTCACATCTGGGTGGATATTGATACATATGGCAAAAGATTAATCCTTTTTTTCCTTCTGGTGCAGCTCATTCCCTTAATTTTCTTAAAAACTTTTGCCTGTGGGACAGGTTTTTGTATTTCTGTTATTAATTATTAACTATAATTCTGCACTGGAGTAAAACTTATCATTAAATAGGCTTGTCATTATTCTCCTTTCCTTTCCGCCATAATCTTAATTCTATAGTCTGACTATAATTAATATGGATATTACCAAAGTTGGTAGCTTAGTATCCTTATAGTTCCTGATTATACTATTGGCCCAAAATTTTTTATTGCTTTTCCGCTGGCATATAGTTATACCAATGAGAATGAGGTATGAGTTTACATTTATCATTCTGGAACTGCCATTAGGAAAGGGGATCTCTTTTTACTTCTGCTGGTGGCAAAGAATACCACAAGAGTAAAAGAGTATGTTAAGCACTTCCTTGAAGTCGTTTACAGTAAGTAGTACTAAAGCATCCTTTTCTTTTGATTTTGATTGAAGCCTTTTTATGTTATATAAGGATTCTTCTCCTTTTTGTTCTCTAAGGGCACTTATTCATACAGCGCCTTGTTAAGGTACATTAATCCTATGCTCTTAAAACACAATGACTCTGTAACTTTCTCAAAATATGGTGCTCACTACAAGTGGAACATAATTGCTACTTGTATAAATTCAACTTTTTAAGTATTGAGAATCTTAACTGTCTTTCTACCCTAACATGACTATGAAATCTAAAACGGCCTCTCCAAAGGCCAGCGTAAAATCGGCTTACCTACTCATCTTTATAAAGAAATGATTAGGTTTCCAGGATGAGGTTCAAGTTTTTATAATTCAGGCTCCCCAAGTTTCCGTTTTTGTAGCTACTTTGAGGGCCCACAACTTTTTCGTGATACCCTTATACATAACGGGAGTAACCCTCCTCACTCTCCTAGATCCTGACAGGGAGATTAGCACACTGTATACTTACGTTCACTTACAAGGACAAGAGATCTAAGAGTCAAAAAAAACTTCAAAGTCATCAACCAGAAGCACAAACTGTTAAAAGTTCATGGTGGAATATCACTTTTTTGTTGATTAATCAATTCCAGTGTGATTTCACCTCTCGCTGTGCTGAATTGCTATTTCACTCAGTAATAACACACAATGTTGTGGGCGATGAGGTTTCATTCAGCCTTCTTTCCTAATTTTAGCCAGCGGTTCAAAGTTGCTTTATTCTCACCCTCAGCCATATAGATATAAAGTATAATCGCAATCATTGTGTCCTTTGTGCACATGTACAATGGGGTTCCATGTTCCATTTGAATGCATTAAATTACCTACTATGATAAATTTGAGAAATACAATTTTACTGCTTTGTTAAGACTATGCATTGATGGTAAGCCTACATTCACTATATTGGTTGTTACTGAATTCCTTGGACTATTTAAGTCTGAAATTATAAAGACCAAATTACAAGCAGTTGGTATAAGAGGCCACAATGCCATATATATAATAGTGAAAGAGTTTTGTGGAGCAGGTGGATGACAATGTGAAAAATGTTAATTTATTTTAATAATATTAACTTGCAACCACTTTTGTTGAATGGGTTTATTATAAAGCTCATGTTTTGTATGGAGCTAAGATGCTAAGTTGCTTTGATGCTCAGATTGCATTGTTCATGCCTAAAACCCAATAAAGAGTTTACCAGGCTCTTATTCCTGTGCTTAATAAGGAGAATTATATTAATTACGTGGTAAATAATCTCCACTTCTGCGCCACCACTTCTGACGCGCCTAAACCAAGTTGCTAAGAGCTCTAAGACCCTTTCAATATGGTCACCTCCCCATGGTTTGAATTAGTTTGGTCTTATGGTTCTACTTCTCATAGGGCTGACCTTGATCAGGTTACCTAAGACCTTTGTAAAAGGTTAGGGCAATATGTAAATTTTTATTTTATTTAACTGAGGTAAGCTGACCAGGGGACGGATAATACCGATATATGTAATGAGATAGGATGAGGTGATGTATGGTAAGATTAGGCACCCCAGAGTAGACGAGCTACCTTTTTGCCAGCTGGTACCACCAGGTATAGGAAAGTTGAATGCCGCACACCAAAGGGGTATACCCTGTTATAAACAGGTGTGGAGGAAGGGGTCCATATGTAGAAACCAGACTGGGAACCATAATTCAACAAGGTGTCATTGCTTTGGCCTCATGTATCCTTAAAGCAAGGCTTGAATGTGTTCCAGTAGGTGTAGGTGGAATCTGCTGATTGTCCCACGGATGTTGGGCACGGTTCTCTTGAAGGAATCCAGTGCTATGGTGTGGATTGTCCACATTACAATGGTGAATATCAGGGTGTGGAGTGTGGGTGGTATTGGGGATTCAAGTTAGAGTGCAAGGAAGTTTCTGGAGATAGACAGCTCTTGGTCATTTTGGGCTCTTAACAGACGCGCGACTTCCCGCCATATGGCTCTAGATGGGGCATGCTTCTAGGCGGTGGTGCAGGGTTCCATCCCCTCCACATACTGTGCACGTTTCATGAAGGGAGTTGGAGCGATCTGCTGTTCTGTAGGTTCTTCTGAGGCAAAGCCAGGTGTTAGCTCTTACCCTTGGCTGTAGGAGTGGATGATGCGTTAGCCTCCCTATTGCCTTCTGTGTTGTGAGATTGTATGGGATGTCTAACGCATCTAAGCAGTTGATTCTCGCAATGAATGGGTCACGTTGTGTGTGTCCCTCTGAGTGTGGTCCTCTGTTTTCCTTAGCGTGAAGTAAGCTCTGGGCCTTCCCCTTCCATGACTAGTGCCTGTGATAGTGATGGTTTACCCCATGTGCCAGATGGTGAAGATGAGGCATTTAAAGTGAGAGGTTCCATGTGGACCCACTGCATTGGGGAGGTTTGCAAGGTATGTGAGCAGGCTGGATGGTTTGTATGGGCTGTATAATTTGAGCGCCTGTGCAAAGTTGGCCCTCGCCGCTCTAGACCAGTGCTGTTGTGGGAGGTCTGGGGCTAGAACTTCTTTTATCCAGGTGCACAATATACAATTGGCATAGACCTCAAAGTCTATTAGGACCATGACTCTGCTGGAGCGTGGGCCAAAGAGTGTTTCCATCCATACAGATGGGCGAGATCCAGGCCACAATCATCCCTGGATAAGTTCGTGGATTGAGGATATGAATGTGGGCGAGAATAAGATTACATGTGCAGGGAACCACAGCATCGGGAGGATGAGTGAGTTGGCAGCTGTTACTCGCCCTGTTAGTCCTAGGATTTTCCCTTGAAGGAGGTGATACGGTTGGCTATCTGCTGTAGTAGATTGTTCTCAATAGTCTCATTGGCATACCCCCCTTTTTCCAGCCATATCCCAAGGTGGAAAACAGGGATAATTGTAGGAGGTGATGTGAAGGGTAGGATGAGTGGTTTGTTACTCCGTGGGGGGCTGTGAGTTTTAGTTGTTGTGGCCCAGTTGTAAGTGTACTTTCCTAGGAGGATTATTTCCGTTTTCTTTTTGTTGAGTGACGTGTTGCTCTCAATGGAATATTCCTTTAGGGTGCGTTCCAGCTGTCGGGCATCTTTGTTGTTAGCTATACCTGTCACGCAGTCATCTGAAAAGGCTAGTATCTTGAATGGTGACTGTCCTTGTGCGGTTATGACCATAAGGCGTGAGTCAGCGATGCAAAGGAGTGGATCAAAGCTGAAGTTAAACATCATTGGGCTGAGGGGGTCCCCTTAGTTGAGTCCTCTGCGTGGTGTGATCTTGTTAGTTAGAAATCCAGGGTCACATACAGCCATTAATACAGATTCTGTGAGGAGCATAGCCCATTTTATAAACCTGGGTGGGAGTTTGAAGGCGCTTAGGAATTGCTTCAGGTACGGCCAGCTAACGCGGTCATATGCCTTCTCTTGGTCTAGGAATGCTAGGGTTCCAGTTGCTTTGGACTGAAATATGTTGGTGACAGAGTGTATATTAGTCCAGATTGAACGCCCAGGTATGAACCCAAACTGATTGGGAGACAGGACTTTGGAGTCTATTATGCCAAATATGGATGCTAAAAAATCTTTGTAAGTAATTTTATATCAGTGTTAGAGAGCAATTGGGCGCCAGTTAACTAGTTCCAGTTTATTGCCTTCTTTAAAAAGGGTTATGACATAGGTGTCCTGGCCACCAGGGAGGAGGCGTGTCTCCAGTAGGCACTGGTTCATTGATGCTAAGAGGAGGGGTGCGATGGCTTGAAGTATTTTTTTTGTAAAATTCGTAGGGTATCCCATCAGGCCCTGGGCATTTCCTATGAGGTGTACCGCAGACTGTGTCCCAGAGACTCCTCCTGCATAATTAGTTTTAGGAGGTTTTAGTAAGGTGGTGCGCTTTGTATTCTGGCAGTGTGTATAAAATCTTTACTTTTTGGGGGTCAATTGGAGTGTCACGATATAGTTCAGTGTAGTAGTGGTGTACTTCCACCCAGACCTCTACTGGGTTAGTTGCCTTAGTGCCATCATCTTTATAGACCTGTGTGCACAAGGGCTGGTTGCCATGGGAGTGGAATTGGCAGAAAAAATACGTCAAGCAGGTTTCACCTTCTTTTATAAACTTAAATTTTCTCAATACTTTGATTCTGTGCTAATGTTAAAAGTTGAGGGCGTTTAAGTGGCTGGATATTTCCGCCCATTTGTGCCCCAGTTGGGGCTATAGCTGGATTTTGGGGTTTTGAGCTTGAGGTGGTCCAGTTCCGCCAAGGTGCGCCTTTGTGTGGCTGTGCCAGCGGTGTACTTATGTGAGGTGAGATGGCGAGTTTTATTTAATAGTTCAGCTTTGAATTTTGCCCAGGTTTCAGTGGGATTCAATATGAACGGGGTTGCAAATTCTGGGTTTGTGGCCTTGGGTTTGACCCAGTTAGATATCTCAGGCAATTTTATGTTTTCCAGGTGTAGCTTTCTCCAGGTTGATGCCTGTGTGGGAATTTGGGTTGGTGAGCTGCACCATGAATGAGTTGGTGGCTGGAGAAATTGATCTTTTTTTGTGAAGTTGGAGATGTTCAAACAATGGGTTTTTGGTGTGAGATGTAGTCGATGCAGCTCATTGAGATGAGCGTACCCTTGTGTATGTTGGGGTGGGTTATGTGGGATAGGAGTGGTGACCCAGGGGGGAGGTTGTTGTGTAGGCCAAGGGATGCCTTCATTGCACAGAATTTGATGTGACTTAGGGTTATCCCCTGGGGTTAGGCCGTTGGTCCATGTTGGGTTATGCCATCAGTTGAAGTCTCCCAACAGGATGGTATCTGGTGGGAGAATGAGTGTTGCGATTTTTTCAAGGAATTGTTTCCTCTTGGATGTGGTGCACGGTGCATAGATACATGCTATCAAAATTTTGTCTTCTTAGTTTGCAATCATTGCTACTATGATGTGGCCATGCAGATATGAAGAGGTTTGGTAATTTTTAATTTTTTGTTATTTCAGATGACCACCCCACAGTTGGATGTCCATACTGATAGGGATGGTGATACCCTGGCTGACCAGGATCCCTCTTCTTCTTATAGGCATTGGGTTATTTGGATGGACAAGATGTCTACAGGGAGTTTTTGCAGAAATTCCAGCTTTTTGGCTTGAAATGCTTGAGCCCTGGCTTCCATGATGTTTAGCATCCCTATTGACACTGAGGTGCCCGCGGAGCCTCAGGAGTGGTTGGGAGGGCCATCTGGCCCTAACCCACCATTCATTGCCTTGGACTTGCTCCATGTCATTGGGCCAGTCAACTCTGAGTTGCTGTCCGATTCCTTACATTGTGTCAATTTCACGTAGTTTTTGCAGTTCTTAGGGTTTGTGTTAGTTTTTTCCGCTTGTGACTCTTTGTGGTTTGGTGCGGTGCACTTATTGGATTCTGTGGTTTTGGGATTCAAAGTTGAAGAATTGGGTTCCACATTTTTGCCCATAACGAAGCTGAATTGATATTCTAAGTTTGCTTGATTGAAATCACTTGTTGATTCAATCAAATTGTTGAGAAAATTTTTAGCTTGGACATACTGCTCTGATTGGTTGTCTTGGTTAATTTCCTCCATGGCCTCCTCAGCTTGGGCATTTTGTTCTGATTGGCTGTCTTGGTTGATTTCCTCTATGCCCTCCTGAATTTGACCAGGTCAACTGAGGAGGCTGTGAGTGATGCAGCCTTGGCCGTTGCCTGCTTGCGGGCCTTCTGTGCCTGTTTGCATAGTTTTAGTGATACAGGGTCTATGAGAATGTAGTGCCCATGTTCTCCCCAGAGGAAGGCGTGGTTGTTACAATCATTTTGCTAAAGGTTTCTTCGTCTTCATCCATGGCATCATCACAGAAGTCAGGGGCCAAGATGCCCTCCTTCATGGGGCATGCATGTTCCTTGTGCCCCAGTGTGGTGAATGGTTGCAGATAGGCGGTGTGAATTCCAGTGTAATGCAGAATGACTTTGACACTCCCCCAAAAAGGAAGTGAAGCGACGCAGCGCATGGGATTTTTGTGAGGTCTTCAGCCACATCAGGTACTGGGTTGATCACAGCAATTTCTTTTCCTCTGCACAAGTTTGGCATCAGGTGGAATCTCTGTAATTTGAGATGCTTATTTTCTCCATATCTTTGGAGTCCCATTTTGAGCTCCTCCTCAATTAGCTTATAAGGAATGTTGGTAGGGAGTGAGTTGAAGGAGATGAACAAAGTGTTCACTTTGTTCCATCTGGTGTGTGCGGTGCACACTTTGTTTGCCCTCAGGGAGGGCAATCTCAATGAAGACATTTGTGGAAGCGTCTGCTTCTTATTTGAATCAAAGCCTATATCAATCTAGCAATGGTGCATGGTATGGGTGGTATCAAAACTGTGTGGGGGAAAAGGGAGGCTGAGCCCGACCACTTTCTCCCACAGAGTTGAGAATTGACCCCTAGGAAAAGTCGGAGCCCATGCTCTACCTTAATAGGGGTTAGGCATATTGGATATCCATGTAATGATTTTGCTTCGTGGTGAACTCCACAAACCCAGGCAGTGTATGAGTTTGTGGTTTCTTGGCAGCATTGGCTCCCAGTCACCCTCCAGGGCATTTCTTGCCCTTTGGTGCACCGTTTTGTCCATTGCCTTATATGGCTTTCACCCAGTTTAATTGGGATTTGTTGAAATCGCTCATCTCACGTGGTTGGTTATCAAAAATTTCTGTTCAAATTAAATCATAATAACTAATGTTATTGTTATGGGAAAAAAAGCTTTGCAATATGTAAAATTGTTGCCCTAGTCTTGGTTCTCCTACTCAAGGCTCATTTAATGAACTCTGAAAAGAAAAGGATTAAAAAAAACAAGGCGGATTAGAACAAAGAATTCTATTCCTAAACCTTCTAAAAATATCTAAATTAAGGAAAATCCTTAAATCCGTGTTCCATTAAGTCTTTTTCTTATGAGGACACCCTACTTTCAGTAGTAAATCTAGTGATCACGGATGACATGGTAGAAGTTACCACCCAATTAAGATGGAATGTAAGGCCAAGTATTTATTTGAATATATAATGAAGCCGTATATCTAATAGTTGAAACACTAAGAGCTTCCAGTCACCTTAGCTGAAATTTTAAAGTAGATAAAGTCCAGGTGGTTACATGTAGGAACCACAAAAAAAGAGTCCATTTTTATATGCAAGCCTATTCTATATTTAGGGCAAACAGACTCTCTGGATGTTAACAAAGTCAATTCGGTGGATGCATATACTGCTGAATGTACATATATTAACATAACTGTTAATTAGCTCAATGACAGAGCTATTGTGGCTAGTGGGCCACTAATAAATATTATGAACACTTTTTATATACAAACTTGTTATGGCACTGGGTATCAACCATTGTAAAATTTATGGCACCATGAGGCTCGGATGACCACCTCACTATGAGCATATAGTGCTTTGTCTGAGGTTTGGTTCACTTTTGATATCAGTTTCAGCTGTTGTGTACCTCAAGTCAAGATTATGACATTCTCATAAGCACCTTTTTTATGAGAAATTATGGGTTTAAGGCTAATTTTGAAGCAAAAACAATAGTGATACTTGTCCAACACCTTCCACTGTATTTAAATAGAAAATTTCTGGCTTCATGCATCATAAGAGGTTGTTAACCTCACATACAATAATGGTATAATGCCAATGGGGTATAAACAGATTCATTGCACACTCGGCAATTGCTTAGACTAGCCTTTTAATCCAAGGCCATTCCTCTGAGGGCTAATTGTATTTTAACTATTTCACCAGGACACAACTTTCATGGTAATTCAATTAACCTAGCATCCACAAGGTTATATAGCAAGATATCCTCGTCATTTTTTACTCTAATCTCAATATTGTTGCCACGCCTGGGATTAATCTTCCTGACCATGGCGAAATTCAGGTATCATTATTCTAATTATATTTGTAACATTTATAAAAACGACACTAAAAGTTGCTTTTGGTCATATTTTAACAGAGAATGAAGTAGAGAATATATAACTTTGGTACTTTTGATAACTTGAAATAACTAATCATATTGATTATTATGTTTGTTCTTTGTTATAGCGAGAAAGCCTATTGGGTTAACAGAGGAGAAGAAGGACCAAGATTTGGCTCTTTTTGACAAGTATAGTGGTACTTTTTATGAAGGAGGATTTAATTTTATTTTCACATGACGTGTTACATTAAAATGATACCAAAAATCATCTTCCCATCGCCTTTGCCTTATTAGGTGCTTAAAGGTAGCGGATGAAGTCATTAATGAAATATTTAACCAGCTATTGCCCCACCTGATGTTAGTGCCTCCTAGATCCATGGGCCACCCAGTATTAATTATTAAAAAGAAGGAGGTCTTAACCGCATGGTAATTAATTACTGGAAGCTTAATTACATCACCAAAAATGGTTATTATATTTTATCCAGGATTAAAGATTCACCAAACCACTTGGGCTGCAATCAATATTTCTAAGCCATCTATTTAATTTCTGGATACTGGCAGATCTAGTTGCCTATTGAGGAGCAAGAGAAATGTGCGATGATAACTGCTCAGGGTTTGTATCAATCCACTCAAATGTTGCAAGGGCTGTGCAATGCTCCTATGATCTTCCAATGGGCTATGGACAGAATATCTGGTGATGTAGAGCTCTCCTTGATCTAGTTTATTTGGACAATATAAATAATTTTCTAGAACGTTTAATAAACATCTCAAGCACTTAAAAGGAATTTTGCCAGCTCACCAATTCTGATCTTGTAACTTTTGATCTGAAGTGTAACAAATTTTTAAATCAACTCAAATATCTGGCGTTCATTATTGACAAACAGAGCCTACAGCCACAGTGGTGAAAGTTGAAGCCTTCAAATGGATGATCTGGTCAAGTAGCAAGCATGACATCCAAGGGTTCCTTGAGATTGTTGGTTACTAACTCCAGTCAATGGAAAATCTCAGTAAAATAGGTGAACCTTTTTTCACATTTTCAAAAAGGAGTACAATTTAAGTGTACAGAAAAACTGCCAGATGTTCTTTGACCAGCTAAGACTGTGTCTCACAGAAGTGCCAGTACTTATGCATCCAACTTCAATAATCCATTCATGATTCTGATGGACGCCTCCCTCACTTCTGTAGGGTCTGTGTAATCCCAGCTTGATTCAAGAGGGGTTTACACTCCATAGCTTATTACAGCTGGGTACTGGATAATAAATGAAAGGTTAATACCGTTACTGTAAAAGAATATTTTAGAAGTAATTTACACATCTAAACAATTTTGGGCTTTATGTCCATGGCGTATACTTTACCATGGTGATGACCATGCTTTTTGCACTGGTCACAAATTTGTAAGGACTCTGAAGGATGTCTGGCCCTCTGGGCTCTAAAATAACGAGCCTACATATTTAAAATTCAACACCAGGATGGCTTCAAGCATTTAATGTGAATGGACTCTCCCAGATGCCTACCATAGCCTTATTATTTGTCCAACTGATTAACTGTTTAGTAAAATGGTAAATTAAAAACATATTAATGAGCCAGATAAGGTTCAGCGCAAATTGGAGAAGCTGAGAAAAAGATAATTAGTAGGTGTAGAAAAATTTTATAAAATTATTGATAAACAATCCGTTGTTCCCTTAGCCCATTGAGTGGACTAACTTAATTTCGCAGCCTATAGGGTGATGGGTCACATGCAATTTAAAAATATTAACAGTAAAGGCACAATATTATAAGGAAATAATGGCTTTCAATATTTATGGAAGTCTCAGCTATTGTAAAGAATGCCAGCTGAGCGCCTTACTAGAAGGCCAGTTCATATCAAGTAGTTAAATATTTTTGCCTAGAACTATCTCTTAAAAATGGTGTGGGTCTATTGGCCAATATCAGCGGCAAATGCATGTATGTATTCGTGGCCAGAGACCATCTCACTATATGGTTAAAGGCCTAAGCAGTTATGTTTGGATGTGATGATCACTACTAAGTTTATTTTTAAAATATAATTTATAAGTATATCTGCCGATTTATTCTAACAAATAATGGGACAAACTCTACATCCCAAATGATCACATAAATCAATAACTTTTGGTATAAGAGGGGTATTGTCTGCACCCTATTACCCTGAAACTAATTGCACTGTTGAAAAAGTGAAAGGTACTCCTGTACGAATTTTGCAAAAGTTGGCTATGGTCAAAGCATCTATTCAAACCTTTTTCTACCTTCCGCCATGTTTACCTATAACATTGCTTATTGCTTGGCCACAAAGCACTCGCCATTTGAGTTATTATATGGGAAGCATCCTGCGCTACCTCCAATGTTATAATCATATCTTAAAGAAGAAAGTGTGGGGTCCAATCAGTATCTTGAGAAGAAATGTGAACGTTAATTCATCTGAAGAGCTCTGCATACTCCAACATACTGGCTCAGAAAGCTAAGGTTAGAATGCAGGATAACAAAGATTACCAGACCTTGCCCACTTTCAGCATAGGGAATAAGCTGATATTAAAAAACTTATGGCTTTGGAAGAGTTTTAATAAACTAGAGTATAAATGGAAAGGTCCCAAAAATAAAAAACATCTAAAATACCTACACTTTTAAGAACACCACTAAGGACCCATTATCATTTAAGTGCATGTGAAGTTCCTTATGAAGTACTATCAAACCTTGGGCCCCACAGCCATGGGTTCTCAATATCTTACTGACCCTCACTCATCTTAGTTACATGATGCTTGACAAAGTGGAGGGAAATATTGTAAATATTTTGAGCAATCAGCTTTTATATTACTCACTTAATCTTTAATTTTATGATATTTAGATAGATGGGTTTAATTAAACACATTTGGACCTACATCCTAGGATTCTTGTAGTTGTTAAAATTTATATTAATCTACTGTCGCGTTCATGGTCATATCCAGTGGATATTAATACATATGGCGGAAGTAAATCTTTTCTCCTTTCTGGTGCAGAAATTCCCTTAAGCATCAGATTATTGTGGCCTGTGGACCAGGTTTTTATATTGCTGTTATTGTTTATCTATTATTATTCTGTACTTGAGTAAAACTTGTCATTCAATAGGCTTTTTATATTCTCCTTGCCTTTATGCCATAATCATAATTCCTTAATCTAACTACTAATAATATGGCTATTACCAAAGTTGGTAGCTTAGCGGCCATGTATTTCCCCTATATGCTATTGGCCCAAAATTTATTTAGTGCTCTTCCTCTGTCAAATAAATGCACCAATGAGAATGAGGGATCTGTTGAGCATATCAGCCAGGAACTTCCATTGGGAAGGGATCTGTTTTTGTCATCAGCTTGTGGTAAAGCATACCACAAGAAGTAGAAGAGACTACTAGTGAAGCCCTAAATTCGCTATTAATACTCAATACTACAGCGTTCTTCTTCCTAAGTATAATATAAGCTAATTTTACGATTTATAAGGCATTTTCTCTTTTTTGTTCTCCAAGGTTTCAGTTATCATTCAGTTCCTTGTTTTGGCGTTACTAAATCTATGCTCTTAAGATATGTACCTCTGTGAAAATCTTAACATAGGGCCAGGGATACTTTAGCTATTTTGTGTCCAATTCTAACTTAATGACATAGGTAACTTGTTAAGGAGCTTCATTGTACACTTAGAGCACCATATAGAAGTAATCAATAGGCTAATAAAGCTTCTCTTTAAATAAGGTTTCTAAAAGTTCTCCCTTAACAGTTTATAATGGAATTCAATTGCATATAATGTTACTAAAACAGGGATTCACCCTTTTCCTGGTAAGGTTATGGTTATTTAAAAAATTGCCATCCAAGACCTGAGATATCTCCAAGTATTCTTAGTTATGGTAGATGTAAACTACCAGCTTATCCACCAATTTTATAACTCAGCATACCCTCTATTCTACCTCTTGCAAAAAGGAGTTCCCTTTGAGTGGCGACCTAAACAAGAGCAGGCTTTTGATTTTTTTTTATACTTCCTTGTAAGAATCTCTCTTTTGCTTTGATCTCTTTGCTATTTAAATTCAAATTAATAAATTTTAAAAGAACAATCATTGCCACGCCGCCGCTCAATATTCAGACGTTGAGGTAATTAAAGCCTGTTTCCTCGCACATGGTGGTAGTGCGCTTCCTCCTGGAATCACTTTGGCTGTTACCAAAGTGCCCTGAGTTGACTCTACTAGCATCCCCCAAATCCAACCAGTCACTTTATCCCCCCTTGGGACCTAGTAATACATCTCGCATGTTCACAGGTGGATCATTAAAGCCTTTTGTGCACCCCAAAGCAACTTGTGATTAGGCCTTTATTTGAAGTATTAGAACCTCTTCCCCTATGCAAGTGCAGTCATTATTATTAAACCCCAAGCCATGGCTGTGGTGATAATGCCATTAGTTTATAAAAACACTTTCATCCCAAATACCCGCACTATGTTGCCAGTGTATGCCACTCTGGTGGTACAGTTTATCATTTTTCACAACCATTACTTCCACAATCATCTCCACCATAAGCTCCTGGAGGGTTTGGCCATTTATGGCACAATCCTGTTCTTCACTTTGTGGTTCCCAATGGTGCCACCAACTTGTAGGACCTTGTGCCTTTGCAAAGAATCGCCCATGTCGTGAATCTATATGACTGGATGATAAGCCACCATTATGACCACGCGGCTCATCGGAGGAATGCCACCAAAGGATCAATGGACAGAGTCCACCAAAAATGTTCAGAGCTATAAGTAATTGGTCGCTTTAGG
Organism: Massospora cicadina; assembly: GCA_022478985.1. NCBI lineage: Eukaryota > Fungi > Entomophthoromycota > Entomophthoromycetes > Entomophthorales > Entomophthoraceae > Massospora > Massospora cicadina. Next base: position 10,077 of record JAKSZP010010915.1, on the reverse strand, counting down.
ATAAGGCGATAATGGGTCAGAACAGGTCTTATTGGATTGCCTTCAAAATAGGGTGATAAGGTGATGTCAACATTTGACTAAAGATATATTTGATTTCCTTGAATCAAGGCGATAAAGAATTGAAGAATAACAAGCAAAAACCAATGAAAAGACGATGACATGAATAAACTAAGTGAAAGGGTTGGTATTGACAGAAGTCGCTGGAATATCAGTGAAACAAGGGGACTGGAGAAGTTTTCTTGGGAGGTTTTTAGAAAGAAGAAAAGGAAGAAGAAGAAAGGAGTGGACTGGAAGAAGATCATCTGGATTATTAAATTTTAAATAAAGAAGTGTTTGGGAGAAATTTCTCCCATTTTATTATAAATTAAGTGGTTATGAGTGTATCAAGGAACCAGCAATCATCATATCATCTGTCCCAATTGTTCATTGGAGGAAACCCTATGCAAAAAACTCTTCAGCAGGTACATACCAAATCGCCAAGATTCAACAGTGGTGCTCACTACAGGGGTCCATTGAACAATAACAATATAATGAAAACTCAGCTGCTGGTTATGTCATATCAAGGTTGTTTTTAAAACTATCTGCACGAAATGGTGGTCCTGTTGCATATGAGGAGTTGAGACTCACATTAGATACTGAGCTCAAAAAGCAGAATGAGTTGCTTCAGAAGGTTTACAGATCACAAGCTGCCACCATTTGATCGCGAAGGACATATTCATGGGTTCTTTTGCCAATTTTAGTTTGCAACTAAAGGTACTTCAGATCTGTGGAGGGCAAAACTATTACTCTCCTCTTTGGATGTCGGGAGTGCTGATCAAGTCATTTGTTACCTCTCAGCTAGTTCCATTTCATACCATGAAGTTAAGGAGATGGTGCTTTAGTTGTTCGGCGGAGCTGCAAAAATGTTGCAGCGGAAAACTGAGTTCTTGACCATTGTTTCAGCAAAATGAGACCCTCACCACATTTGCTGACCAATTTATGATGGAAGCGCACGTGCTGATTGGGGAAGGAATTCTATCCGAAGTTGATATGTGTATTGTAATGGCCTCAGCGGTGAAGCCATATCCTGAGCTTTACAATGTATAAGCCCTGTTATTAGAGCCTGATGTACCTTCTTAAACTTGTTCAGTTTGTACGTTGCTTATCTGTAACTTTCCCTACACCCAATACTGAGCAAATCCGCACTGTCGCCATTGTCCACCCTAATCATGTGGGAAGAGTTAACTTGTCAGGGAGGATCCCAAGAGGATACTCTCCGCAGTCCAACGGGCAATCCTTGATTACCAATCAACATCGAACTAAATACTGATCTGGGCCTAACTATGCTGACAGGGGGCAGTCATTTTACCGTTGGGGGTTTGGTTACATCGATTCTTTTCAAAATCATCTACCAAGTGAACCAACTTATACTAAACACGGGCGTAGGCCTTATGGAGTAAGTTGTTTTAATTCTGGTTGCACTGGGCACATGGGATGATGGCGCCCCAAATGATGGATCCCTCCCTTACAATGGGGCAGGGCTATCAGGGAAAAGTCTGAGCGGAGTAGAGATGGGACTCTCTTCTGTTACCTTAAACATACATGTCCCACCTGAGTCTACTGTGTTAAATATAGCTGAAGCTTCTCAGTATGACTATACATTTTTCTACCAGCTGCCAGTTGGGGCAGTAAAAATGCTTTCCCAAGTGCACTTTGAAGAAAAGGTGGACAAAAACTCTCTGGATCAACTGAATCTTTATGCTTATCAAATGTTCATTCAATCATTTAGATCAGCTAGAACCATTCGCAGATGCCCTATCCCTGAGGGAAATAGACGTCACCCTCCCAGTGGACGCTATTGTAACCAGATACCCTAAAATTGGTGCGGGTATTATGAGTTTCCTGGGAAAACATGAATCATTAAGTGTACACATAGTAAATAGCTGGGATTCGTCTTGCTCAGAATTTACTTACTGTGACATTGTGGTAGCTAAAACTCAGTTATGGGCTATCATTGATATGGGCGCCCCTGTTAATATTGTTTCCACTAAATTGGTGGTGAAGTTGTCCTTAAACATGACATAGACCACCAGATGGTGTATGGGACTGCTGGAGCTGAAACCAACACTTCTGTGGGAGCATATAGCGCTCTTCCCTTGTGGTTCAGTTCCATTGTTGTGGTGGCTCCAGCAGTGGTATTATCAAGTAACTACAATATATTGATTGGGAAATCATTTATGCGACACTATGGGGCTATAGTTGACATGATGGAAGAAACCCTAGCCATTGTGGGACAGCGAATCCCTATTTATTTCACCTCTAGCGGAGCGCCAACGAGCTCTGAGCATATGGGACTGATCAACCTTGCCTACAGAGATGGGGTGATTCCAGTGCGCTATCATCAATTAAAAAGGAATACGCGGGCCCTCCCTCATCAGATATACGAATACCAAGGGCTACCGCTTAGAGCAGCTGGAGCTATATCCATTCCCTCTGGTCATCAAGTAATAATAGACACAGAGTTAGAAGTGGAAGTGCCAGCTGGGCTCTATGGAGAGATCATTGGGCCTTATCAGCATTCACGGCTTGAGCCCCATGTGGCTCCAGGCATCATACTTCCAGGCCATAGGGAAACCAAGGTATTGATAGCAAATTTCCAGAACAGCCCCATTCTAATCAGCTGACATCAGAATATAATGTATTTACATCTGAACCAGTTGAAGAGATCAACCAGGTTCATGAGTTTGGTTCTCTGGATGAATTTGGTCTGCCCGTTTAACTGCATCTTGGCGCAATGGTGGTTGTACCGCGGGAGAATTCATCTGGGTTATCAGAAGATCAGAAGGATTGGGCAGAAACATTATTTCAAAAGTATAAAGAGATCTTTGCGGTTGACAATCATGATTTGGAGTGCGCTCAGGGGGTTGTTCATCTACTGGACACTGGGGATCATCCTCCCATCAGTTCTTGACCAATTCATCAATCACAGGCAGCTGAAGAAGTTGTCACTGAGGAGATTAAAAGATGCTGGAGCAGGGAATGATCAAACCGTCTAAGAGTCCATGGGCTTCACCTGTCCTAATTGTTAAAAAGAAGGATGGTATAACCATGTAGTAATTAACTACTGGAAGCTCAATAGCATCACCAAAAAAAGATTCATGCCCTCTGCCATGGATTGATGATGCGCTGGATCGGCTAGGTGGAGCCTGCTACTTCTTGGCAAAGGATCTGATATCCAGTTATTGGCAAATTGAGTTGCCTTTAGCGGAACAAGAAAAATGCGTGGTAATCACCTTAAAAGGGCTTTTCCAACCAACGCGCATGCTGCAAAGGCTATGTAACTAACCCCAGCTACGTTTCAACGAGCAATGGACACCATACTGAGTGATCTGAATCTGTCATGCGTTCTTGTGTATCTCGACATTATTAAAGTCTTCTCTTGCATGTTTACTGAGCATCTAACCCATTTGGAAGAGGTATTTCACCACCTGGCTGGGGTCAATATCAAAATCAAGCCTCGGAAATGTCACTTCTTCAAGGATCAGCTTGAGTACCTTGGGTTTGTGGTGGATGCGACTGGGCTAAGACCTCAGCCAGCCAAGTTAGAAGCCATCCAGATGACTAAGTCCACTAATAAGTGGGACAATCAGGTTTTTTTGGGAATGGTGGGTAATTAATGATGATTATACCCAATTTCAGTTGCATCAGAGGTCCGCTGTTTGGGCTACTGTAGAAAGACTCCATGTTTGAATGGATGGAGCAACGTCAATGTGCCTTTGATACATTTTGAATGGCATTTTTTAGTGCGCCAGTGTTGCGCTATTCTAATTTTGATAAGGAATTTATAGTGCAAATGGATGCATCCCTTTCCGCTGTTGGGGAAGTCCTGTCTCAGAAGGACAATGAGGGAGACAAGCACCCTGTGGCATACTTTAGTCGCAGCTTGAATTGCCATGAACGAAATAACACTGTAACCAAGCAGGAGTGCTTAGCGGTGATCTATGCATATAAACAGTTTCAAGTCTACTTGCATGGAGTAAAGTTTAAAGTCGTGACAGATCATGCATCATTGCGCTGGTTGCAGAATTTGAGAGAGCCTGAAGGGTGGCTATCCTGATGGGCCCTTAAGCTGAAGCTAATGACTTTGAGATTCTACACCAACTGGGAGCAAACGCCAAAATTCTGATTGCTTATTGAGATTGCCAACAATTGCAGTTATAGCGGATCTAAGTGATATAATGTTTGACAAAATGCTCAACAGAAAGTACAATGATGAACCGCCTCAAGTTTATCAAGTTACTAGATGAACTCAGGACCAATACGTTCCTAAGAAATGGGGAATTATATAAGTGTATAGGGGACATTACCATGAATATCCCAAGGCCTTCCAACCGCTCAAATATTATTATGAGTGCACACTGAGCAGTTGCCATGGCGGAGTCTGGAAAACCCTTGAATTGTTAAGGCTGAGTTATTATTGGGAAAGCGTGCAATATGACGTGATTAAATCCTGTCTTGCTGCCACCAGTGCCAGGTGGAGAAGCCGTTCCACCAGAGGACTTCATAACAGCTGGTGAAACCTCGCTTTGCTTGGCATACAGTCTCTATTGATGTCGTGGGACCTCTGCTGACTGGAGCTAATTGGTCTAAGTATATCCTGGTGGCAATTGACCAATTGACCAGGCGGGTTGAGGCGCGAGCCATCCAGGATCTGGGGGCAGTTACTGTGGCTAAATTCATAATGGAATGCATCATACAGAATCACGGCTGCCCACAGTTTATCCTTACCAACAATGGAACCAACTTCACCTCCCACATTTTACCTAAGCTCAACGAATTATTGACCATCTGCGGGGTCCTAACAACCCTGTATCACCCTGAGTCCAACGGAATGGTTGAACGGGTTAACGGGACTCTGGGGAATATACTCTGGAAGCTGGTTACAGATAGACCCTCCAATTGGAGTACCCTATTTTCTAACGCAGTATTCACCTATAGTATAAGTTACATTCTACCACTGGAAAGAGCTCCTTCCAATTGCTTTATGGGCGGCACCCCACTCTGCCTTTGCTGTTATATGCCTGCGTAGAGGACACCAGTGGAATGGATCCACAAAGATATTTAAAACCCTCACAAATACGCTGATTAAGTTACAAACTGAAGCGTACTCTTTCAGATTGGTCAAGAAAATCAAAAACCAGGCTGTGGACCAAGTATGGTATAGTGGCCTAACACAGTTCAAAGATGGGGATATAGTGCTATTCCATGATCAGCACAGGTTTGGGTGGAAGCACAAACTTACTAATATTTGGATTGGGCTGTTTAGGATAGTAGAAAAATTGGAGTTGATGCTTATACTATCAAGAATCCTGTGAGCGGCCATATTATAAATCGGGTGCATGCAAAATTCCTTCAGCCATATAAACAGTATTATAGCTACTTTTTAAAATGTGTAGATGCTAACAGTTTTATTATTTTATGTGGGTTGTCCTTTGAGGTCTTTCGCTTCACTGTCATTGTCCTCCTGTCTTTTTTCAGCTTCTTATGGTATTTTTGTTTTGATTGATGGGACCTGTGTTTCTTCTTCCGCTGCTTTGGGCGTGCCATAGTTTCTATGGACTCACCTGGGGTTGGGGGTGGAGGAGAAGGCTGCTGAGGTGAGAGCAAATGGGCTGGCGTCCACTTCAGGGCCACTATGCTAGGCCGAAGAGGAGAGGGCGGTGCGACGGGACTAGAAGAGGAGGACGGACTGGGATTCCAGGGTAACTCTGCAACAAGCCACAAACAGTAGAAGAAATTGAACTCACGGACTCGCAGATGTTGGCACAGAATGGTTCACATAGCAATTGCAGGAAAAAGAGATGTACAGCTTATTGTTCAGTCAAAGGGGGGGGTAATGTTGAGAATCTATATGACTGGATGACAAGCCACCATTATGACCATGTGGCTCATTGGAGGAATACCGCCAAAGGATCAATGGACAGAATCCGCTGAGGATGTTTCAGAGCTATAAGTGATTGGTCACTTTAGGATAAGGCGATAATGGGTCATAATGGGTCTTATTGGATTGCCTTCAAAATAGCGCGATAAGATGATGTAGACATTTGATAAAAAGATATATTAGATCGCCTCAAATCAAGACAATAAAGAATTGAAGGATAACAATCCAAAACCAATGAAAAGATGGCGACATGAATAAACTAAGGGAAAGGGTTGGTACTGACAGAAGTTGCTGGGATTTCAGTGAAACGAGGGGACTAAATAAGTGGCCTTGGAAGGTTTTTAGAGAGAAGAAAAGGAAGAAGAAAGGAAGAAAGGAGTGTACTGGGAGAAGATCCGCTGACTTATTATATTTTAAATAAAGAAGTGTTTGGGGAAAATTACTCCCATTTTATTATAAATTAAGTGGTTACAAGTGTATCAAGGAACTGGCAATTGTCATATCATCCGTTCCAATTGTTCAATGGGGGAAACCCTATGTGTAAAACCCTTTAACATATACATACCGATTCGCTGAGATTCAACATCCCATTTTAATGATATACCCACCTTGCCATTCCACTGCACTGTGGTATACTTGGACCCCAAACCAACTGGACCTATTTTAAGTAATGGCTGCACTGTTGCCCCTAATTCTTTGGGTTAGACCACCTAAAAATGTCAGTGCCTTTCTTTGCTAACACTGTGACCTAAGCCCCTCACTTCCAAAATTGGACTACTATTAAGTAAATTTATAATAGAGGATTAATCCTCCTTACCCCTCCCTCAACTGCTGCGGCCACAGCTCCTCCTGTGGCAGCCAATCAAGTCTGATCTTTTTTTCTTGAGACAACCATTGCTCATGCACCAGTTCAACTTGCTTTTGATAGTGGTTAGAAGGACATCCTCGTCAGTTCCCAGAAAAACAGCTCCTGTGGCTGGCACAAATCTACCTACTTCTAACCCAAATGATTCTCTCAAATGGGTTACCAGGGAAAACATTCTTTTTCCATGAGCCCAGTTTTTCCCAAGAAATTTTCCAGCCTCCCAATCCTGCTTCTCTGCATCACAAATATACTTGCACAAGCTTATTTTTTTACCTGACCCAATATCAGCTCACCGTTGATGCATATGCTTCTTTAACCAACTTTTCTATGAAAAGCTCTTCATGAGACCATGGAGCCACTTAAAAATGTGACAACACGCCCCTTTTATGTTGACTTTAATGTGGAATACCACTACTATATCAAGGAGTTTGAATATTACATAAGCTGCACATGTGCCAACGTTTCTGAGCTGACCCTTTTCAACCCAGCTACCCCAAATATTTCAAAAGATATAGTTTCAATTGTATGCCTAAATTAATCAATTATTTGGAGCTTCAGTTCACCTAGTACCTCGAGGCTAAGAACAAGAATGCCTTCTTTGCAAAGACAACATGACGTTCTTTTCCCTACTTCCTGAACCAATACCCCCAATCCCTTTTTTCTGTTCTGATGTATGCCCTAAGGTTCGCACATTATAGAAATTCTCCTCACAACACTTCCCTGTCCCAATATGTTACCAAAAAATAGCCGTCAAGGCGCCATATTGTGATTTTTTTAATTTATATTTATTTAAAAATTGCAAATAAAGACGCATGGCCGCCCTCTCTTCAGCTGGACCCCACATGAACTAGTTTTAAAGTTATTATTTTTATGCAAAAATCCTATCCTTATCCATCCACAATCTGATTGTCCCTTCCTACTATTCATCAATGCTAGTAACATGGAAGTGGGAGCCATATTAGCCCAGGACAACGAGAGTTAAGATGATCATCTTGTGTAATACTATAGTAATCATCTATCAAATCTGGACAGAATTACAACATTACCAAACAAGAGTTCTTAGCTGTGTTGTTGCCAAATAAGCGTTTCTGGCTATACTTGTATTGGAAAGAATTTGAGGTTAAACTTTATACAAGCCAACTGCACAGGTTCTATTAACTAAAGGTGATTAGAGGAAAAAAATAGTTTTATTAAGACAACTATAAAATTGAATTTTTTGCCGCAAATGGTTTTAAACCTCTTGATTATCTTTTTACAGTAAGGTGATTTATGTAAATTGAGATAATAGATAAGGGAAACAATCCTCAAGTATTGCAAGGTAGTCGTAAATATAATAATGTTTATATATCTTTGTTTGTCCTTATTTCATAATCAAGGGGTTTGAATATGAAGCTCATTGTTAAACTCTTTGGTTGGAAATCCAACTAAAAAACATCCTTTGAAAATGAAATTAAATATAAATAGTCACACTGATAGAAGAGTAAACTCTCCGTTTATCTATACACCTAGTTGTTATCACTAACAACTAGTTTACAATCCTCCATGGGATAGTTTCTATAATATCTTGTCCTAACGCCATAAACCAGCTCCAGCATATTAGCCTTTGCAAGCTAGTGGCTATTCTTAGATGTTATAAAAAACATTTCCAGCAGACTACATCACATAGGTTATCCAGGAAGTTACTTCTAAGAAAAGTGTTGTCAACGTTTCAGTAATTCTGAAAATACCACTTTTTGATTGGTGACAATATCTGATCAATCCACATGGGAAAGTTAATTTTTATTTAATAAACCAACAATTTAAATCACTTAAGAATTGTTGGTGATAATGCCCACAACCCACAACTGTCAAATTCACATAGAATCCCAAAATAAGAACAATTATTGTCTCATAGGAGAACAGCTTTAGAAAATGTTATCAAATATTGATAACTTCATTGTCTATTTAGGCTTGCATATTAGTAAGCCAACTAAAGTAGTATAGACAGTTATTTATTAAAAAATCTGTCACAGCTAGATAACGTGTCCATAATAAAATCCAAATACATCCTCTGGCTTGACAAAATTATTAAAAAAACATAGTGCCTTGAAGGCAAATGCCGCTTCATTATGTGGCATAATTAAGTATGTTTAAAATTGATTTATATTCATAAGCGTTAATCCACTACACATTATGATGGAATTTTTGGTACAGCAGAGCTAAATTTTTTTTCTGTGCTTGATGCTTCCCTTTTTTGCCATTAAATGGTGCGGTCACTAACTTCCTCTCACATTCTATATTCTCTGACATTACACACAAGCACAGTTCTCACGGCTACAGTGCTGTACCAATATTACTCTAATTTACTCTCCAATTGTATGTTCCTGTATGCCTGTTTCTCTTGGTCAAGGGATATCAATATTGGCAAGTATGGATATTTTGATTTCTCTTCCTTGGTTACTAACAAAAAAAACACAATTACAATGGGATCTGGTCCTGACTCAAGTCTGATATCACTTAGTTCTTAATAATAATTCACTACAATATCAGTGCATCCCCCTTCCCCAAGAGAATCCATAGATTGGCATACACCCAATATCCTTTGGTCATTGAAGAATAAAAATGAGAATGTAAAATATATTTTTATTTTCTAAGGATAAATTCCTAAAAATAATCATATAATTATATTCTTTTGTTAGATTTTGATGGTTGACTCAAAATAAACCCTTTGAGAAAACCATCTATGCTGATATATTACTCCCATTGATGGATCCTTTGATCCTTCCCAATTTATCTGCATAATCTGATAAATCAGATTCACCCCATAACCGCTTTGATTGCATCTAAGTAACCTTATTATCATAGCTAACAATAGTTATGATATAATTATATTATGGTCAATTATGGGTACACTTGGGTGCAAAGTGGTTTCATTGCATTAACTAATTTCCACCTCCTAAATTAGTGCGCTAATATTAATACCCTAAGGCGGGATTTAGGTTTGATGAATAAAATCAATTTATAAGCACTTAAACATAGATGTCCCAATTAAGGGCATACTTAGTGCTATGAAAGGCCTGCTGATATCCCAATTAGGGTTGCATCATCTTTATTGTTCATATATACTATTATCCTCATTTATTTTTATTTATCAAATGATGTCATACATGTTATGCCAATCCTCTGTTGGTCATGGCAATAATTATGAGAGTAAAATTGCCTTCAATTGGCTAAAACGATTTTTATTTTAGTCGATTCATAGGCCAAATTGACTTGGTGTATTTCATAATTATTGCCATGACCAACAGAGGAT